>CM024764.1:74862184-75107096 GCA_014218235.1 Colocasia esculenta | reverse complement strand
TAACATACATACGTACATACACATATG
The DNA here is from genome assembly GCA_014218235.1 of Colocasia esculenta. Lineage (NCBI taxonomy): Eukaryota > Viridiplantae > Streptophyta > Magnoliopsida > Alismatales > Araceae > Colocasia > Colocasia esculenta. The sequence goes on along the minus strand of CM024764.1, from coordinate 75,107,069 downwards.
TACTTCATATACTCTCATACAAAATTCCATGAAATAGGTAGTATAGGATATTCTTCATTACTTAGAAAATACATACATAATATTACTCAATCATTCTAAGTCTAAGATTCTTGGAAAAGAACAGAGAACATTCATATTACTTCTTAATTTAGCTAATTGCTCCCTTCTACGCGAATACACGTATACATATTATATATATATATACGTATATGCTCATGCTCAAGAGAAGTATAAAACTTATAGTAGGTACAATGAACTACGCATGCTATGCACACAACAAGCGGACTCCCAACACACCATTCATATACATACGTATATATATAAAAGAGAATAAAATTCGGGGTCTAACACATGGGGACCGGGGTCCAGGTAACGGTAACAACCTGTCTTGTGGACAGGCCTTCAAGTGCCTAGCACTGGGCAAAAGACTAGTGTAGTATCGTGTTAGGAACAATACAGGTGCCAAAAAAATAGAGTAGCAGCGGAAGGAAACTCCGAATAGGTTGCCAAGTCCCATCTCTATCTGAGAAGACGACACACATGTTGTTTCCACCTGAAGGCGACACCCTGACTGTTGCGACCTGAATCAGAAGGTGTAACATCTCGGGCTTCCGGTTTCTCGTTTGCATGTTTGGATGATTGGCCACTAACGCGTCCGGCCTGGGCGACGCGTTAGTGCCGCGACGGAGCTGCCCGTCGCGACAGTCATCCCTGTTGCGACCGCTAGGTGCGTTGCGCTCCTGTCACGCCAGGTCAACGGGTCACGATAGGGTTCTGCTTATTGGTCGTCGGGCGCCTGTCAGAGTGGCAGGTGTGTCAGAGCAGGCTGTCTGATTGTCGCAGCATCCAGGAGGGATGCGTTCTGGTCACGGTGTGGGCGGCCTTCGTGTTAACGTTGGTAACGCGACACCCTGCCCCGTCGCGTTCTGGGGGTCGGAGGCTAAAAGCCTTGGCCGGTTTTCCCTTTTCCTCTTTCTCTCCTTTCTCCCTTTCCTCTCTTCTCCGAGGTAGAGAGGTCTCCCTTTGTTCTCTCCGGCGTTCGAAGCGTGGCGGAGCGGTGGCGGCTCGTGCCGGAGCTGGAGCGGCGTCGTGGGAGCGAGGAGAAGGCGGCCGAGGTGTCGTGAAGGCCCTTCGTGGGTTCATTCTTCGTAAAATGTGTAGGGATTCTTGTACCCCTTTCCATTCCAGGTGTTTGGAGGTCCTTGTGTGTGATTGCATGTTCTACAGCTTTCACCATGATCCCCTCCCCATTGTGTGTTTGGTTGTAGCGTGTGGGGGACCCCGGGATGTAGCATCCCAGCGGTCGGCCTTCCTGCTGATGTCGTGACCGCTGAGCGCGTCGTAAGATCAGAGAAGGCGTCGCCCCGGTCCGACGTGACCTTATCGCGGCGCGGTTGGCCGTCGCGATAAGAGTCGTGTCGCAAGCTGGTTTTCCATCGCGACAAGCGGTTGTCGCGACGCCCTGCCCCGTCACAACAAGGGTTGTCGCGACGCGCGGCCCTATCGTGGTTACCCTGGCCGTCGCGATGCCATCGCGACGGCTCAGAAGGGCGCGACAAAACCTATGTTGCTGTGGGTGTTTCCGTGGCCCATTTGGCGTGTCGGCTTGTGCCCCAAGGCAGGGTTGCCCTTCGAACCTTCTGGTGAGGAACGTGGCAGCTTGGCTCGATGCGTTCAGTGACCGAAGGTGACACCTTCGTGGCCGTGTCCTAGAGGCTGTGCTAGGAGGCTTGCGTCTATCTAATAATTGATTGTCTGTCTGCCAATCGAATATTAGAAGAGCGGTGGTTTCTGTTCTGTCTCTGGTGTTACGGTTTCTCGGGCCGTGCCTTGTGTGCCGGAGTTGGCCGATGGCCCTTCTGGGGGTTTCTGGAAGGGGTGTCGTGTGTGCTTGTGCCTGCTAGGCTTGTCTTGGTTACAAGCCAGCTGTGCTGTTTCTGTTGGTGGTTTCCACGCCAGTTCTCTTTTGCCTGGTGCTTCGCACTTGAGAGCTTGTTCGCGAGACAGGTTGTTACCGTTACCTGGGACCCCCATCCCCGTGCGCCTGTGTCAGAGGGGGTTGCTCGGGCAGCGGGCGTGCTCAAGTCACGGACATGGAGCATAAGGGGAAAATGGTGGGGGCAACAGCGTGAGCCGTTTGTAGAGCTCTCTTAGCTGGTCTGGGTCTCCGAGGTGGTTGAGGTGCTCTACGGTGTGGACCAGCTAGTCCTTCTCACTGTCTCGCTCTGCGTTGGTTCGGATCCGCGTAGGGAGGTCAGGCGTGGGACCGCATCTCGACCGGGCTATGGTGGTTTGTGGTTGTGTTCTTGGCTGCGGCTCGCTAGCCTCACTCTACCTAGGGAGGTTGTAGGCAGGAGTCGACGGTCGGCATGCTGGAGGTGTGGACGGTGTGTCCTCCTCTTAGCTGCCTGTGGCGGTGGCTTGGTTGCTCTTGTTGTGATGGTGTTTCTCACGCTGTTCCAATGAGAACACATTCTCAAAAACAGCGTGAGAAACACCGTCGCAACAAGAGCAACCAAGCCACCGCCACAGGTAGCTAAGAGGAGGACACACCATCCACACCTCCAGCATGCCGGCCGTCGACTCCTACCTACAACCTCCCTAGGTAGAGTGAGGCTAGCGAGCCGCAGCCAAAAACACAACCACAAACCACCGCAGCCCGGCCGAGCTGCGGCCCCACGCCTGACCTCCCTACGCAGCTCCGGAACCAACGCAGAGTGAGGCAGTGAGAAGGACTAGCTGGTCCACACCGGAAGATCACCTCAAACACCTCGGAGACCCAGACCAGCTAAGAGAGCTCTACAAACGGCTCACGCCGCTGCCCCCACCGTTTTCCCGTTCTGCTCCAAGTTCGTGACTTGAGGGTTCGGGGCCGGTGTGGCCTGTCGTGCCCTTCTTAGGCTTGCGGTTTCTTGCATGTGGCTTTTGGCAGGTCTCTTGTGGAGGGTCCTTCCTGTTAGCCATGTTGTTTCGGCTATTGGTGCAACCGTGTTGCATCTTGCCTGGTTTTTGGTACTTATGGTGGCACCCTCTGCTCGTGCTCGAGTGTTTATTTTTCGTGCCGTCTGGAGCCCTGGTGCATTGTGTTGCACTTTGGGTGGCTCCTGGTGCTTGTGTGAGCACCGTGTGTTGTGTGTTTTTCCTGATCGTAAGCTTCGTGCGTTGCTTCGCGAGTTTGCTCAGTGTTCGAGGCGCTGAGCTTTCTGCCTCTAGGACACTTCTTACTGGCCCGTGCCTTGTGGCCGTACCGTTACCGCTGTGGGGTGGCTGCTTTGCCTTGTCTAGGCAGCCCTATCGGTGGTACGCCAGGCTTTAGTCATTGAGCTTTCCCTCTCGCTTAGGAGCGACTGTGTTCTGTTGTGGTACCCTGCTTCGGTTTGGGTCCCTTTCAGTTCGACGTGCTGTCCTCGACCTCTGCGATTGTTTTGTTTCTCATGTGATTTTACGACGTCTTAGGATGCTTGGCTTTTCCAACTTCAGACGTCTTCCTTGTTTTGTCTCTGTGCCTGTGCCTGTGGAGCGGGTGGTTTAACTTTCTGTGGCTCCACAGTCGTTGTGTGTCCTTGTCGAACCACGAGGACGATCGGGGTGAGATCTAGTGGTGTCGGCGGACACTGTCTTGCTCGCTGTGGGTTCTCCACGTGCGTGTTTTCCGCTTTGTAACGACCCGACCTCCCGGATCCTCGCCAGGGTCCCGAGGGTCGCGCCGCCACCCCCGGATCTGAAGATCCGGAAGGGTTAGAAGAAATAGTCTAGTGAGATATGTACTGAATTTAAATAACTATAACAGTATGTACAATATGCAAAAGGTTTGTACAACGGGTCCCAAGTAAAAGCACAGGTACAAGAAGAAATGTGCAGTCCTTAAGGGGCATACCTCGAGGATTTGTAAAGCACAACTCTCAGCTCTCTCGGCTACAAGAGCTCACAACACTCTGCTCTCACTGCTGGTGACAACATACGGTGCCACAGCCGCCTCCCAACCCATCCGACACCGAGCTTCTGCAACGACGAGCCCCTAGCTGAAGGGAGTAGGGGGGTGAGCCTCGCGAACAAGGCCCAGTAGGGATTACTAGTCCCTCACCGGCCAGAGCAGCAGGAACTCCAAAAATAGGAAACTACACTAGAAAGCTGTAAAGCGAGTAACACCTACAGCATGGTACTACTAAGTAGCGGAAGAGAACAGCGCAATGCCACGACCACCAACCAAGGTCGGGCCATATACACGACTCCCGTAGAAACCAACGGAGTCGGGCACAAAGTGGATGCAGCGCTCCCACACCTGCCGATCCATGGAACAACCAAGTGAGAACGACGTCTCACCACAAGCACGGCCACCTCAGAACTCCACAAGGTCGAGGGCCCACAAGCAGAACCACCCCGGACCCCGGACAAACCGCAAGGTCGGGAAGCCATACACGTCGGTGCCACTGTGGACTGGCACCTAAGAACAGAACTACGGTACCGAGAGGACACCGAGCGGGAACCACCAGAAGCACGGGTCTTCCCAAGGCCAGACCAACGACGCCCACAGAAACTAGGCACAGCCAGGCTATAACCGCCGTGCAAGCTAGGGCAACGGGTAACACTTGGAAACGTCATGAGGAAAACGCCGTCACAACAACAGCAACCAAGCCACCGCTGCTAGCAGCCAAGAGGGGGACCCGCAGTCCACACGCTCTGCTCGCTAGTCTAGCTCCTGCCTCCGCCCCCGCGCAAGGGTGAGACAGAGCCGCCATAGAAACACACAACACACGCAACACCGCAGCCTGGCCAAGCTGCGGCCTCACGCCTGACACCACTACGTGGCTCCGGAACCAACGTAGAGAGAGGCAGTGAGACAAAGGACTAGCTAGCCTGCACCGGGTAAAACTCCGACCGTCCTCAATGTCCCAGGCCTAGTCAAGAGAGCTCTATAAACGACTCAGTGCCGCTGTCCAAACCACCATTTTCCCCTCAGTTCCAGAGTCCGCTCATGTGGGCTGCCAACTCGAGCACACTCGTGGCCCGCAACCACCCTCAACAGGCTCACGAGGATGGGGGTCCTAGGTAACAGTAACAACCTCTTAGATTGGGGACAAGCCCTCAAGTGCCTAGCACCGGGTGAACAGGCGGGGCAGCATACAAAAACCACACCGAACTGCTGGCTTGTAACACACGACAAGCCCAGTGAGCACGAGGCATGCACAAACCCCCAAGAGGGCCGTCGGTCAACCAAACACACACGGAAAAGCCGGAGCCTCGGAACACTACCAGCCAACATAGAAACACGTTGCTCTGCTAATAATCGATTGACCGCCAGTCAATCGATTATTAGACAGACGTGACCCTCCTGGCACCACTGCCAGGACACGGCCACGAAGGTGTCACCTTCGGTCACTGAACGCAGGGAGGCAACCTGCTGCGTTCCCTACCAGAAGGTCCTAAGGTCAAGGCCTGCCCTGGGGCACACGCCGACACACAAATGGGCCCACGGAAACACCCAAGGTAACACAGGTACTGTCATGACCCCCAAGGCCGTCGCGACACCATCGCAATGAGGAAGGGCACCGCGACAGCCCTTGTTGCGACTAGGCAAGGCATCGCGATAGCAACCCTCTCGTGACCCGAAAAGCATCGCGACAGCAATCCTGTCGAGACTGGGAAGCGCGGTGCGACAGCCTTATCGCAACCGCCAACCGCATCGCAATAAGGTTGTGCTCGAGCAGACCGACGCCTCCTCTGATGTCGCGACGCACCGAGCCGTCGCGACGCCAGCAGAGAGGAAGACCAACGAGATCCTCAATCCCGGGCCGCCCACAAACCATACAAGCATGCACACACAGGGGAGGGGAGCATGGGAAGCTATCTAAACTAGCTATAAAGCACGAAGAGCTCCCGATCTGCCCAGATCGAGAAGAGTTCAAGTAATCCCTACCTTTCATGAAGAACGAACCCCAATGGGGCCCTTCACGACGCACGGCCATCTCCTCCTCGCTCCACGACGCCGCTCCCACGCTCCGCCACGAGCCGCCGACCGCTCCATGCCCGAATCGCCGGAGGGGAGCCTCCCCATCGCCAGAGAAGAGGGGAAAGGGAAGAAGAGGAGAGCGAGAGAGGAGAAAAGGGGTAGCCGGCCAGCGCCTTAAGCCCCCGGCACCCAGAACGTGACGGGCCGCCTCGTCGCGTTACGAAGCTTAACGCGACGGGTCAACGGACCGCGACAACAATGCGCCCCCCAAGGGCGCCGCGACAACGCGACAGGCCGTACTGACACACCTGCCACTCTGACAGGCATTAGATGATTGACAGGATAGAAAGCAATCGTGACCCATTGACCAGTCACGACCCCAAGATGCGACGGGAACCCCGGGCGCGACAAGAACGCGACGCACACGCGTGTCGCAACACGGATGACTGTCGTGTCGGGCACCTCCAACGCGACACTAATGCATCGCCCAGCCTGGACGCGTTTGTGGCCAGTCATCCCACGACACCGGACGGAAGCCGGAAACCGGGTCTTACACGCTTGGTTTTGGGTCATCATTAAGAAACTCTCGTTTGGCCTTGCCGTAGGTGCTAGCTATTGCTAGACGTGCAGAGCCATTCAGCGGAGTCTTGTGGATGACCTCTTGGCGTTTCCGCAATTTGCCGTCAGTAACCGGGACCTCTGTCTAGTTGCTGGTGACAGAGAGAGTTACTGACCGGTTGTTCACAACAGCGTTGTCTGTTGAGGGTTCAATCGTGGTTTTCAACTGGAGGTTTCAGTGTTTTTGGTCGGTTTGGTGCGCGACGTGCCTGTGGAGTTGTCGACATCCAATGTGTGCTCTGCGCCGGTCGGTGTGTGCTCTGTGAGCCGTCGGATGTCTGGTTAGGCACTCTCTTTGTAGTAGGGTCATGGTGGCAACCACTGGGAAGTCGCAGTGCGACTTAGTGGTCCCTTTGCACCTGTTGTGTTCTCCGACCGGGTTTCACCCTTAATTTCGAGGACGGAATTATTTTTTTGTTGGATGTATTGTAACATCTCGGGCTTCGGTTTCTCCATTTGTGTGTTTGGATGTGTAACGACCCAGAATCCGCATTACCAGTAACAACCAGTAACCCGAATTCTGACCCGCTAACCCACGAGACAAGCTCGGAAGGGTAGGAAGTGAAAGTCCGAGGAGACTATATGTAAGAAGATACACACCATGCAAAGCTGTAAAATTCCACTATATGAACATATCATTTACAACTCAGAGTCTGAGCAAAGTACAGAGTACAGAAGTACAATAAAAAGGTACTACTCACTGCAGCTAGGGAGCACCAACACCGGAGTGGCTAGACTCGCCTGGAACGGGAGTCGACGAAGACCCACCTGAAAGGGAAGGGAGTGAGTCTCAAGAAAAGAGACCCAGTAGGGAAAAGTAACCCCACCGGCAACTGAACTAAAGTGCGGAAAGTAAAAACTGAAAGTAAGTACACGTCGCACCACAACACAAAACTGTAAACCACGCGGCTCAGTAACACACACTCACACACACACAGCAAGTAGGACTCAGCTAGGGTCTGTGGCTCGGCGTCCCGTCACCACAGAGGCTCTCAACCCCAGCCACGTGTGCACACTACAGACGCTCTCTCTCGCGTCTGGTCCACGACCGGTTTTTCCCCTACGCTTGACCCTAGCGGTAGAGAAGGGGCTCCACGGAGACCGGCTCAAAACCACCACAAGGAGTACGCACAGGACAGAGTCGCACTCGACGTCCTGGCTCACTAGCGGAGGATAACCACATGCTAATCGTCTAGACGGAGTCGCACCCACGCCTAGTAACACAACAGAAATGGGTACACGGTAACGCAACACGCGTACAACAGACGGAACACACTCAACGTCTGAAACTCCGTACAGTAAGTAAACACCTCGTGCCACAATCAACTACTCAAATGCATAGGCGGAGTCACACTCTAAGCCTGGCCCACATGTGCTATTAGGGCGGACATCACATGTCAATCACCTCTAAACACACAACTCAAGTTTGCTGGGACACAGGAGATTAACGGCCACATCGATTGCCGCCAATAAGAGGTAAACGGCACCCCTCATGATGTTAACAGTAACTAAACGGCAATCGACCTTGTCATTTAAATCATCCTGAAGATCTCAACGTCAACAGATGTGGACGTTGATCTCTTCAGTCCCCTAAACCCAGAACTGAACCGAATCAGTTCAAATGGGCAGAAAAACTCAACAAAATTCCGACTGATGGAGGGAAACACTTCCTCTCATCAATCCACACTACCAGAACATCATAATCAAACATTCTAACACCTAGATTGTCCAATTCACCCTCAATTCCGGCATGATATAACCCAAACTCTAAACCATGATTTGCACACCAATTCACTTAATTGGACATGCTGGTTTGCTGGGGAAGGTTATAGGGGTTAAGTCCCTACCTCAGAAAGCTTAAACAATCCCTGAACAGCCACTACTCGCGCTGGATTCCCTCGAAGACTCCGCGCGAATCGCACCAAAACCACGCGTTTCCCGCCCGATCAAGCAACGCCACACGATCCAGGGCCTTCCCACAAGCTCAAATCACCCAACAGAAGCTGTGGAAAACAAAGAAAAGCAAAGGTGGAAGAAAGGGGAGGAAAGGAGAAGAAGGAACTCTGCTCTCGGGCTGCCCTATTTCAACAGGACTGGTTAGTCGATGTCAACATCTCTGGTCGCCTACTGAACCGCCTACAGACTGACGTCCAGATCCCCTGTCGCTGAGTTCAACATCAAACGTCCACATCGCTGGACGCTGACTCTGACTCAACGGCAAGCCCTGGCCGTCAACCACACAGGACCTCTAACAGACCCAATAAGGATCCACTAAAGACCCGAGACCTTACAGGATGACTGGCCACTAACGCGTCTGGCCTGGGCGACGCGTTAATGTCGCGACGGAGCTGCCCGTCATGACAGTCATCCCTGTTGCGACCGCTAGGTGCGTCGCGTTCCTGTCACGCCTAGTCAACGGGTCGGGACAGGTTCTATTTTTTGGTCGTCGGGCGCCTGTCAGAGTGGCAGGCGTGTCAAAGCAGATTGTTTGGTTGTCGCGGCATCCAGGAGGGACCCGTTCTGGTCGCGGTGTGGGCGGCCATCGCGTTAATGCAGTCGGCGGCCGGCGTGCTGGAGGTGTGGATGGTGTGTCCTCCTCTTAGCTGCTGGTGGCAGTGGCTTGGTTGCTCTTATTGTGATGGTGTTTCTCACGCTGTTTCCGAGAATGTGTTCTCGTTGCCCTAGCCTACACGGTGGTTGTAGCCTAGCCATGTCTAGTGTCGTGGGTTTGGTAGGTTTGGCCTTGTGGGCCATGCTTAGTGGTTTCCGCTCTGTGAGTTCTCTCTGGGTACCGTGTGCAGACACCTGACTGTTGTTTCTGTAACCTGTTCCTTGGTGCTGTTTGTGGTGGCACCGGTGTGTAGTTCCTTGACCTCGTGGTGTGTCCAGGGTCCAGGGTGGTTCTGCTTGTGGGCCCTCGACCTTGTGGTGGTCTAAGGTGGCCGTGCCTATGGTGAGACGGTGCTTCTCACGTGGTTGCTCGGTGTCTCTCGTGATGACACTTGGTATTCCTTCCCGACCTCATGGAGGTCTGGGATGTTGGTGTTGTGTCTTGAGACTCTGGTCTCTCGTGGTTGCTCGGTGTTCCGTGAGCTTCCTTGTCTCGGCGGGTGCGTGCTGAGGGTTGCTTCCGCATTGTGTTGCTCTGGCCCGACCGTGGTTGCGGGTCGTGGTGTTACTCTAGTTGCTTCCGCATGTGTTTGACTCCGTTGGTTCTGCAGGAGTCATCTTTGGCCTGACCCGGGTTGTGGTCGAGGCGTTTCTCTGTTCAGCTGCTTTGTAGTACTCTGTGGTAGGCGTTTCTCGCTTTACTGCTTTGTAGAGAAGTTTGCTTCTGCTTGTTGGAGTTCCTGCTGCTCTGGCTGGTAAGGGACTGGTTATCCCTACTGAGCCTGTTCGCGAGGCTCACCCCCCTACTCTCTTCAGGTAGGCACTCGTTGTCGCAGGAGTTCATTGCCGGACGGTCGTGGTGGCGGCTTGTTCACCGTGCGTTGCCAGCAGTGTGAGTTGTGAGCGTGAGTGCTCTTTGTACCGTGAGTTGAGAGTGGCCTTTTTGCAAGTCCTCGGGGTATGCCCCTTAAGGACTGCACCTTTCTTTTTGTACCTGTACTTTTATTTGGGACATGTTGTACATAACTTCTATAATGTACGAACTTTCTTGTTATAGTTATTTGAATTCATTGCTTATCTCACTGGACTAAATTCTAACCCTTCTGGGTCTTCGGATCCGTGGGTGGTGGCACGACCTTCGGGGGTCCCTGGCGGAGGTCTGGGAGGTCGGGTCGTTACAGTGGTATCGGAGCTCAGGGGTCCAAAGAGATTTGTAATGAGTTAATAACTATGGATGTCCCAAAGAAAGGTACTAGTACGCTGCTGGCCCATCCGTGTATTATTGCTGTTAGGTGAGTTTTGGGCTCTTTGTTGCAGGTGGCTAGCTTTCCAGCAGGGTCCAGGTGTGAGCTGCAAGAGAGTGTTGCTACTGTTGCTGGGTGTGCGTACTGCGAGCGTGGTTGCTGTTTTCGCTCGTGCTGCGGTTGGGTTCGTCCTCGGCCTGCGCATCCGTGTGGGTGTGTCGCAAAGGCTGAGAGAGCCTACGTGTGGTGTGGCCTTCACTGGTGCAAGGCTGTTGCCTGTGGATCCGGTAGAAGGTAGTTGCCTTGTTGGATGTCCCCTGTTGTTGGGGTGTGTCCTTGTTGGATGTCCCCTTGTTGTTGGGGTGTGTCCGTGTTGGATGTCCCCTTATTATTGGGGGTGTGTGCTGGGTTGGTTGTGTGTTTGGCCTTGTGTGCCTGTGCACCGTTGTGCGTTGTGCTCTGCTCAGTCGACGTCGTTGCTCGAGCTAAGCAGATGCTTTGTGTGCTGTGTTGCACCGCTGGTTGAGCGTTGCGACACCTAGTTGTGGTTGTTGTCGGCCTGGTGCTGATTGGTTGTGAACTCTGGTGAGGTGCTCTCAGAGTTCTTCTCTGTGCTGTGCTCGTTTCTGGTTGTTGCGACGTTGCCCTCTGGGTTGAGGTGCATCGCTTGGCTGTTGTGTTCTGGTGGTGTTTCCCAGAACTATTTTGTTGTTGTCCTAGTGAGGGTTTCCTCTCCCTCTGGGACTGCTTATGTGCTCGTTAAAGTCTTCCGCTGTGTTACCTCCTTGGTTTGAGGTCTCTGTTGTCTAGTTGGTTGCCGTTGCGTTGCCCTCGAGGTTGAGGTGCATCGCTTGGTTGTCCTATGTTCTAGTGCGGTTTCCCAAAATTGTTGGTTGTTGTCCTAGTGAGGTCCGCTCTCAGGACTGTTCCGGGCTTGTTTCTGCCGGTTGTTATGCTACCTCAGGGTTGAGGTATGCTGTTGTTGTGTTGGCCGTTGCGTTCTGGTGGGTTTTCCCAGAACGACACCTTGGTGGTTCTGGTGGAGGTTCTCCCAGAACCAGTTGTGTTGCTTCCGCTGTCTACTGTGTTCTCTCTGTTGGCCGTTTGTTTGGGCTGTGTCCTGGTGAGGTTCTCCTAGGACGGCTCTTGGCATTTTTGGTGGAGGTTCTCCCCAAAGCCGCTTCGTGTTGTTTTGGTTGTCACTGCTCTCTCTCGGTGGAGATGAGCTGTCGCTGTTGCCAGTTGGACTGTCCGTGTTACAGTCTACCTGGGTACTGTCGGTCAAGGTGTGGTGCCTTTGACTGTGTGTCTGGCCGTGGTGCTGGCCAGGTTGTCTTCCTGATCATTTTTTAGGTTTCCCAGCTGTGCTGGTGGGACTTCGTGAGTCCCCAGGGTCGGGAGGTTCGCTTCGTTTCTCACGCCCTGTGGGCTCTGCCAGATGGTAGTCTGGTGAGTGCCATGGGTGTCTGGTTGGTTGTGCTTCTGTGGAAGTGCCAGTCTCATTTAGTGGTTTTTCCTTGCGTGTGGAAGAGACTCGTTGTGAGAGTTCTTCTCCCTTCCTTTCCGTTGGTTGCTCGGGGTGGTGGTGCTTTCACATGGCATTTGGTGCCATGTCGTGCACCATGGCGACCTTTGTGGCGAAGGTCCCTCCCCTTGTGCTGTCTTGAGGTTGAGCTGGTTGCTCCCCTCGTGCGCGTGGTTTTCTTGTGGTGCGATAGGTTGTGGTGACCTATTGTCCCGTCTCTTGCTGTACTGGTTTCTTGTTGCCTGACTGGACTATGTAGGGCAGCGTGACCTGTGTTCAGTGTGAGGCGGCACCGGGTGTTCTTCTGTTTGGCTTGCTTGTGCAGGCATCATTCCGGTGCGTTCTCTTGTGCCTCAGCTGTGCTTGGAGGCACTTGTTGATGCTCAGTCTGTCCCCATGTACTTTCAATTACATATTTATTTTGGTGATTAACAAAATCAAACAAAAATACTAACACTTTTTCATAAGTCTTAAGTACAGAAAATTATACCAGATCAATCAAGCCAATATTGGTAAGCATTACATTACTGAAGCTTCAATCCTTTCAACTTGATATTCTCTAAGTCCACATCAACTTCTGTTGAAAGTTATAACGATTTGATATCACAACGATTTCATAAATGTTTTTAACGATTTCCTTGTAAGACTGGAAAGTCATGTTGTTTCAAACAAGTCGATCCTACAACAATTCTATAAGTCTTCGCAACGATTTCTTAAGAGCTCGTAACGACATGCCTGTCGCAACGATTCTATAAGTCATCGCAACGATTTCTTTAGAGCTCGTAACGACTTGCCTATCTCAACGATTCTATAAGTGATCGTAACGATTTCTTTAGAGCTCGTAACGACTTGCTTGTCGCAACGATTCTATAAGTTATCGCAACGATTTCTTTAGAGCTCGTAACGACTTGTATGTCGCAACGATTCTATAAGTCATCGCAACGATTTCTTTAGAGCTCGTAACGACTATCCTATCGCAACGATTCTATAAGTTATCGCAACGATTTCTTTAGAGCTCGTAACAACTTACCTATCGCAACGATTCTATAAGTCATCACAACGATTTCTTTAGAGCTCGTAACGACTTGCCTGTCGCAACGATTCTACAAGTTATCGCAACGATTTTGTAAGCTATCATAATGATTCCTTTTGAACTCGCAACGATTTTCTCACCATAACGATTTCGTAAGTTATCATAACGATTCCTTTAGAACTCGCAACGACCTGCCTGCCGTAATGATTTCGTAAGTTATCATAACGATTCCTTTAGAACTCGCAATGACTTGCTCGCCGTAACGATTTGTTAAGTGTTCATAAACGACTTCCTTGTTGAAACATATAAACTTGCTTCCTATAACGATTTGCTCTCTATAAATGACTTATCAGTACTCATAACGATTTCATAAGTCATATAGACAACGACTTTATAGTTTATATATCGACTTGACATTTATCTTATCTCATAAAAGCGTTGAATAGTCAAAGTCTTCTCTTATCTGTCTGACTGCTGTGTATTTAATAAAGACAGAACGTATCTCTGCATGCATGCAGATGATATCCTTTTATTATTATGCATATTCTGTCAACATCTTTTAAGAACGAGCTATTTGGGATTGCTATTTTGGTGAATACTCACATCAACGTCTACTGACAACAAGAGACAGCCGAGCTGTCTATTGTTCTAGCATTTAATGTGTACAGGGTCCTCAAGACATTTTGTCATACAACGTTAGACCTATAGACGCCAGAAGACCCTATCTCTTTGCATGCTCAAATGAATAAAAGATTGTTGAAACTTCCAAATATCAAGCAGTCTAACGTTTATCAAGCTAAGAGACAACGGTTACTTCAACGGCCGTATTTCAAAAAGAAGATATAAATTCAAAGACAGAAGTGAAGAATGCAACTAACGAAGTAGAGAACAAGCATCTCGTATTCAAGCATTCAAATTCTTCTGCATGAAGTTTAGAGCCAAGAATCTCATTTGCCACGCCCCTCCAATTTAGCAGCGGAATAAATCGGAGGGAGACGCGAACAACAAGTATGGTAACGACAATTGCGCATACTTTCGCAAACATCAGAGCATCTAGTAAACAAGAATTGGAATAAACTCTTTATTTCATTATAAAATCACTAAGACTATTACAACCACTAATTCAGAGCCACACATAAGGCTCAATGACATCATTACATTGAAAATAAATCTAAAGCAACAACTACTAGACTCCAATTGTGCTAGGGTAACTTCGTTATTTGACTCCGGGTCACTCATCACTCTAGTCTTGTCCCATTGGTACGTATAACGTCATTGTCCGACTTACCTGAGACACAATAACAAATAACGAAGGGTGAGTGATAACGCCCAGTAGGACTTAAATCTCATGAGTCAAGCATGCTTTAAGTAATTAATGCATTAAAGGCAGAGTAACTAATGATAGAGCGAGTCATGTAAAGTCGAGAAAGTAACAGCACAAGTAACATGGTTCAAATAGCAGATGAATCAAGTATAGCACGATGACTAAAGTCAAGTCACGATAGAAAATGATAACAATAACAGCAAGTAACGATATTGTCCAGAATAGCAAGAGACATGTATAGCAAGAAGAGATGATAGTAGATGGTCATGTAAATAGTGAATTGCACTTTGAATGTGATCAAGACGCGATAGCACACAGTAACTCAAGATAGCGAGTATCAAGTAGAGCAAGTAGAGCGTATGGTGAGATAGCGTGTAACGAGATAGCGTGTAACAAGATAGCGTGTATGGTTGCACAACGGTGCACTGGTGGAACACGGCAGTAGTCACTTCTAGGACAGTAGCCGCTTCATGATGGTACATTATGTTTGAACTCCTCAGACTAATGTTATAACAGTTTGTGATAGCACAGTAATATCACAGTACGTCTGAACTCCTCAGACTAATGAATAACAGTCAAATGTCTAGCCAAGATAGTATAGTAAGAACCGGTGCAATGCAGAACACCGTCAATAGCCCCTGCAGGTATTTTCGGTGGCTCTCTGCCCCCAGGACTAGATTGGAGCCCCTCGGACACTCTCCGTGCCCTGCACAGTATGCATTTGATACAGTAGAGTCACAAGACCCATTTTATAGCGCTAGACAGTCATGAAATAGTACAAACGATAGGAGCTACACAGCTCAAAGGGTAACAAGAGAGTACTAGATGAATAGACGAGAGAGATGAGATAGTAGAGTGAACGTGAATATGAATAGACAAGCGAGTAGAGTATAGATGAGATCTTATGGTCATTGCACATGAAACGTCATGTAACGAGCGATAGTAACAGTTGCACAACACGCGCGTACGGCGTCGGCAGTCAGGTGGAACACAACCCTTCCGCTGGCCTCGTTATGCACAGGTCCAGAGGTCCGGCGTGATTCAAGATAAGAGCGAGAGAACAATCTAAGGCCGTTTGGATCTTACTGATCCCTAGAGTGTATCATAGGTGTTAGGGTACAACCGGCTCGTCGACCATGTGGGAATCCATGATCAGAGGAGACTTACGGAGGCCATGCACAAGGATTCACTAGTCCGGCGGAAGGAGTATCCGACGGAGAGTTCGTCCAAGTCAAGAGAGTGTGTAATTATAGAAGCAAATACTCGACGTTCTAGAGGAATTCTAGAACAGTGGAGCGTCGGGATCGGTGTTCCAAAACATCGCACGAATTGTAAACAAGTACTTCTTAAAATAAGGTAATTAATTGCATTAATTACCAGATATGTTATGTATCATATTCATGCCAATTAAGCCATATTTGGATGGTTCAACGTGTGTGCATGTGTCATGAAATCATGGATATGAAAGATCAAGTGATTGACTTTTATTATATTAAAATGCAACCAATACTTACAACTTCATTTTTCTGTAATTAAGACCGTTAACATGATATGGAAGTTACGGTGGTACAACGAGAATTGCACAAGATGGGTTTTCTGGCCCAAAACTGAGATCGCGACGTGGTCTTGCAAGGATCGCGACGGGGTCGTCAGATCAGGCAGGCAGAACGCGACAGGGGTACTGTCGCGACCAGAACGCGACAGAGGCACTGTCGCGACCCGACCTCAGAACGCGACATATCGGGCCGTCGCGTTCACAGGGTCTGCGCCTGAGTCCGACGGGGATCTGACATGCTCTTGGTTCAGACTTACCATGTTTTGACTTAGGGGCGATATTCATGAAACACCTATATCTCTCTATATGCTGACCTTTAGACAAAACTCTCAACATAGAAAATGTCAAGGACATCTATTGGAATAACTTTGTGTTGTGGGCTGGGTCTGAATCCATCTCTATTGCATGCAATACAGGAAGAACATAAAAAAAGCCCTAAACATGCATGACTTCGTTGCGACATACATGTTAGGCTTGTAACATGAGATCTACTGATATTTGGACAAAACGTTTAACATAAAAAATGACCAGAACGACTAGTGGAAGAACTTTTATGTTGGGGTTTTAACCTAATTCGGTCTTGAACCTTGTGAAAAATATGAAGAACTTAAAGTTAATTGCAACCTGAAAACGCAGTATCCTGCATGACTCTATTAAGAAGTTCATAACTCTCTAAATAATGATATTTAAACGAAACACTTAACATAAAAGATGACCATGACAACTAGATAAAGAACTTTTATGTTGGAGGCTTGACCTACTTCGGCCTTTAAGCTTGTGCAAAACAGGAAGAACTTAAGGCTATCTGCAAACCCGAAAACACAGTATTATGCATGACTCATTTAGGGGTTCATAACGCTCTACATAAGACTTTTAGACAAAACGTTCAACATGAAAGATGATCGTGACTACAAGTGGAAGAACTTTTATGTTGATGATTTAGTCTAATTCGGTCTCAAATCGTGTGCATAATAAGAAGAACGGGAAAAGCCCTAACTGTGCGCGACTTAGGGAGAACGACTAATACACAATGAATACTCCATGAAAATAGTAAAACCAGAAGCAAATGAAGCTATACTCGAAGCTCTACAAGATGGTATTATTTTTCTTTAATCTTGACCCAAGAATGCCTACCTTTGAACGCAAACAACTCCCTGCAGGTTCCTGGTTCGCTACAGGGCGAGGTGGAAGAAGACCACGTTTTTCCCCAGCCTTCTCCTCTCCTCCAGCGCCCCAAACCTGCTGCACACGACCCCAACTTGATGTCCAACCTTCCCCAAACGTTTTGTGAAGAGTCTTATAGTTTTAGGGTGCTACTTCATGTCCTAATGGGACTAGGAAAGAGGCTGCGAATTTCTGCATTCTAGTTTCCAAAATATGAGATTCTCTCACCAAAGGAGGTAGCAATGGTTTAGGAAACCACCTCTTAGAGTTGGGTAAGGTTTTAACTTACCTTGCATGACTAATTACCCTAATTTAAACCCTAATGTGCCCTTCACAATTATTGCATATTTACAGGTACGAATTTCTGAGTATTTTTATGTTCCAATTTTATTATTTGGCTAAAAGTGATACATTGGCCCATTTTCATTAATGGGTCACTAATACATAATGTTATAAGTCTCTCCAACCTATTTATTTAATTTATGGTTGGGTTATTTTTCCGTGTTAACAATTTTCTGACTTAGTTCCCTAATTCGGTTAACTTGGTCACGTGTAACGTACACTTGGCCAATCGGATTTTTCGTTGCTCGAATCTTTTCATGAAACTCTTAAGAATAATGTTTGAGGTTGATTTATAATTTTTACAGAATTTTCTAATTTGTTTTCTCACGTACGATAGTGTACGTAAGTTCTATCATTTCGATAATACGTAAATATTTATTTACTATTTTCATACTTGAATTTGTTCATGGGTCATAAGTTGTCCATTGATCCAATTCCTTTTATGGACTATCCCCACATATTGTTTGGAGTCTACCCATAATTTTTATTTCAATTGTTAATCCACTTGACTCATGAAATAATGGATTTTCCAATTTATTCCTTATTTACAATAATAAGTCACATAAATTCTAAATCATGGTCCGAATTATTTTTCTATGCCCAAATTTCTTAATGAGTCATTAGATAATAATTTTTAAGGTATAACTATTATTTTCATAGAATTTTTATATGAGTTTCTACTCATGCAATAATGATGTGTATCTTTTAACTAGTTGATTTTTATTAATGGGCAAAATTTTCATTTATCTATAATATATATATTTTTTAATTAATAAAATTTCTGGGGTATTACATCATCCTCATCACCTTTAGCTCTCGCTCTATGTGCTGTAATAGAATTTCTAAGAGAGCTCGTGTAGTTCTGAGAGTGTGCCTTGTTTAGATCCTTGCTCTCAGTGCTAGTTGCTTCAGATCTTAGCTTGTTAAAAGCTTGATCTAGGGGCTTGATCTTATTCCATTCTCTTTGTGTTGTTTCCCTTCTGTTGTGAAGGAAGACCTGGTGGTATCCAGGGTGCTGTTTCCCTTCAGTTGTGAAGGAAGACATGGTGGGGTATCCAGGGTGTTGTTATTCCCTTCGGGTGTGAAGGAAGACCAGTCGAGCTGGGTGCTGTAGCGTCCTTAGGGGGACTGTACCCTAGTTAGTAAAAACCTGAGTGGTTGCTCAGGGACTGGACGTAGGACTCCTAAGGAGAGGAGGTCCGAACCAGGATAATCATTTGTGTCGTGTGATTGTTTTCTTTGTGTGATTGGTATTTGAACTAACAGTCACTAACCTTCATCGAAGAACAATTTCTTGTGAATGTTTTTATTTACAGGTATCGTCTAGATTATTTTTTAAAAAGACCCATTCACCCCCCCCCCCCCTCTGGGCTCGTCAACTGGGCAACAAGTGGTATCAGAGCTAGTCTCTTCGACAAAGAAGAAGATCTAACGATCTGAAGAGTAAAGATCCATGGCAGCCCAAGGTAACATTGAAGGTCAGTCTGTCAACCGACCCCCTCTCTTCGATGGTGAAGATTATGCTTACTGGAAGACCACAATGGAGTACTTTTTCCAAGGTCACGACTATCAGATATGGTCAATAGTAGAAGAAGGCGATCTCCTGGTCACAAATGAGAAAGCTCAGTGGACAGATGATGACAGGAAAAAGATCTCCTTGAACTGTAAGGCTAAGAGTATTTTATGTTGTGCACTAAGCAAAAAGGAATTCAACAGAGTTTCAGCCTGCAAATCCGCCATGGAAATGTGGGAAAAGCTTAGAATTACCTATGAAGGCACAGACAAGGTGAAGGAGACAAGAATTGATATTCTTGCTACACAATATGAAAGATTTCAGATGCAATCAAGTGAATCCATAACCCACATGTTCAGTAGATTTACAGATATCACAAATGGGTTAGCCGGACTAGGAAAAACCTATGAGATTGGAGACATGGTAAGGAAAATTCTCAGATCCTTGCCATCCTCATGGACCCCAAAGGTCACAGCTATTGAAGAAGCTAATGATCTGAAAAGGATGTCTTTGGAAAAACTCATTGGGTCCCTTATGGCCCATGAGATCAATATGGAAAGGCTAGGAGAGTCCTCTAGCAGAAAGAAGCACTCAAATGCTCTTAAAGCAGAAGAAGACAAGTCAGATGAGTCATCAGCTGAAGATGAGAACTCAAGTGGCTGTGAAGATGAAGAAGCCATGCTGTCAAAAAGGTTGCAACGTATTCTAGCAAAGAAGAAGAAGTTCCAATCTGGTAGAAGACACTTCAAAAGAAATAAAGACTTCAAGAAACCGGATGGAAAGGATCAAAAGAAGAGTGAGCCCATATGCTACGAGTGCAAAAAGTCAGGACATATCAAAGCTGAATGTCCAAAGCTCAAGAAGCCTGAATTCAGGAAGAGAGAGAGCTCCAAGAAGTTCAGGAATTATAAGAAGAAAGCTATGGCAGCTGCATGGAGCAACAGCAGCGACTCAGACAGTGAGTCAAGCTCAACCAGTGATGAAGAAGAAGCCAACCTGGCTTTCATGGCAAATACCGAAGAAAAGGTAACCTCTGACTCATCATTTGATTCCTGTAATGGTTCAAATTCCGACAGTTTAGAAGAAGCTTCAACGAACTATACAATAAATATAGAGAAGTAACCAAACTATTAAAAATAAGCAAGAAAAATATGGTTTGTCTAGAAAATACAAACTCATATCTAAAATCAGAAAATGAACAATTAGAAGGCCAGATAACTGAACTTAAAAGAAGAAATGAACTGTTATGTGAAGATCTAAAAGCTAAGAATGAACAAATAACTAAATTAGAAAAACAAGTAAATTCAGATGAACTGAAAACTGAAATCAAGACACTAACAGAAGAGAACATACAGTTATCTAGCACATTAGAAAAATTCACAAATGGTAAGAACTCCCTCATATTAAAAGGTGCTAGAAGATCAGGTAAAAAGAAAAATGGATTAGGGTATACACCCCCAGATAATGAAGAAACCATAATCTATCCTAAAATATATCCAACACCAAAATTTATACCTGAGCAAGATATAGCATACAAAGCTAACTTCAAATATATAGAAAAGGTAACCAAATTATCCTGCTGTAGTCACTGCAACAAGTTAGGACATATCATAACAACATGCCCAACAAAACATAAGGAATGGATAATCAAAGGTAAAATCAATGATACTAACCAATCAGGACCCAAAAGAATTTGTACCTAAAACTTGATGATTTTATTTTTAGGGTAACACTCGAGCATCTAAATGGTATTTGGACAGTGGGTGCTCAAGGCACATGTCAGGAAATCAGAAGCTATTCACCCTTCTCCAAGCTGAAGAAGGAACAGTTACCTATGGAGACAATGGGAAAGGCACAGTAATTGGCAGTGGCTCTGTGAGTAACAAAGAAAAATAGTCATAGAAGATGTATTGCTTGTCAAAGGGCTGAAGCACAATCTCATCAGCATCAGCCAACTGTGTGACAGAGGTCATCAGATTCAGTTTCAAGAGTCAAAGTGAAGCATACTAAAGGATGGAGCAGTAATCTTCGAAGCCAATAGGGAGAAAAACCTGTATGCGCTTCATCTTGAAGAACTCAAGGATCAGGATGTTTGTCTGGCAGCAAATAAAAGCCAGTCAACTGAACTATGGCACAGAAGACTGGGTCATTGCAGCATAGATGGCATGAGAAAATTCCTAAAGAAAAATCTTGTAGAAGGTCTACCTAAGGTCAGTGCAAAAATGGAAGGTGTTTGTAGATCTTGTGCTAAGGGAAAGCACACCAAGAGCTCCTTCAAATCAAAAACGGTGGTAACCACCTCAAAACCCTTAGAGCTCCTTCATATGGATCTATTTGGGCCAATGAGGACTACCAGTCTTGGAGGAAAGAACTTTGGGTTTGTCATAGTCGATGATTACTCAAGATTCACATGGGTATCATTCCTAGAGCATAAAGATGACACATTTGATAACTTTGTCAATTTCAGCAGAAAGTTCAGAAGGATCAGAAGTTCAGCATTGTTTCTATGCGATCAGATCATGGTGGTGAATTTCAAAATGAAATTTTGCTAAGTTCTGTGATGATCAGGGAATTGAGCATAATTTCTCAGCACCAAGGACACCACAGCAAAATGGAATTGTTGAGAGAAAGAATAGAACTCTATTGGATATGGCAAGAACAATGTTATCAGAATATGATCTGCCAAGGTATTTTTGGGCTGAAGCAGTCATCACAGCAAGCTACATTATCAACAGAGTAATGATCAGGCCAATCCTAAAGAAGACTGCATATGAACTGTTCAAAGGAAAGAAACCAAAGATCAGCCACTTCAGGACATTTGGATGTCCTTGCTTCATCCACAGCAATGGAAAAAGAGACATTGATAAGTTGGATGCCAAATCAGATGAAGGTATCTTCATGGGGTACACCTCTAAACCCAAAGGCTATAGAGTATTTAATAAATGCACTTTATTAATTGAACACTCTGTACATATTATCTTTGATGAAACTAACCCTTCCTTGAGAAAGGAAGAAGATAGTGATAATGATGATGCAGATGAACTGTCCAAGAAACTAAAGAATACATCAATTGAGGACAAGGATGATCCACCTCTGGAAGACATGCAACAAAAGGAAATTACACATGAAAATCTTCCAAAGGAGTGGAGATATAAGAACGATCACCCACCTGAGAATATTATTGGTGATCCATCTATTGGGGTAAGAACAAGAGGTAACATGATACCCTGTGATTATTTAGCATTTGTTTCTCAAATAGAGCCGAGGACAGTTAATGAAGCTCTTGGTGATGAATCTTGGATCTTAGCCATGCAAGAGGAACTAAATCAGTTCAAGAGAAACCAAGTATGGTCACTTGTTCCTAGACCATCAGACTATCCAGTTATTGGCACCAAATGGGTGTTCAGAAACAAATTGGATGAGGCTAGTGTGATCTTAAGAAACAAGGCCAGACTGGTGGCTCAAGGCTATTCCCAAGAGGAAGGCATAGATTTCGATGAAACCTATGCACATGTGGCTAGACTTGAGGCCATTAGAATATTATTAGCATATGCATCAGCATTAGACATAAAACTATTTCAAATGGATGTTAAATCTGCATTCTTAAATGGTTTTATAAAAGAGGAAGTTTATGTGGAACAACCCCGGATTTTGATGACACAGAATTTCCTAATCATGTTTTTAAACTTCATAAGGCATTATATGGTTTAAAGCAAGCACCTAGGGCCTGGTATGAAAGGCTTAGTTCTTTTCTTCTAAATCATGGTTTCAGTAGAGGTCAAGTAGATAGCACTCTATTCATAAAATCAAAAGTTAAAAGCATACTACTTGTACAGATTTATGTAGATGATATTATCTTTAGATCTACTGATGAATCCCTTTGCAAGTACTTTGAAAAATTGATGCAGGGAGAATTTGAGATGAGCATGATGGGAGAGCTCAATTATTTCCTTGGATTACAAATCAAGCAAGGAAAAGATGGCACCCACATCTGCCAAGCAAAGTACACCAAAGAACTCTTGAAGAAATTTGGATTCGATAACACCAAGCCACTGTCAACACCCATGAGTACATCAACAAGGATGGACAGTGACAAGGATGGTAAGAAAGTAGATCAAAAGGTCTACAGAGGTATGATTGGCTCATTACTTTACTTAACAGCTAGTAGACCCGATATTCTATTTAGTGTATGCATGTGTGCTAGGTATCAAGCCGATCCTAGAGAATCACATTTAATCTCTGTGAAAAGAATATTTAGATATTTAGCTAGAACTCATGATTTAGGTCTATGGTATCCAAAATCCTGTGAAATTAGTTTAGTAGGATATTCTGATGCTGACTATGCTGGATGCAAAGTAGATAGAAAAAGCACCAGTAGTGGTTGTCAATTTCTTGCAGGATGCTTGATATCCTGGTCCTCAAAGAAACAAAATTCAGTGGCACTATCTACAGCTGAAGCTGAGTACGTGGCTGCTGGAAGTTGTTGTACACAACTCCTATGGATAAAGCAACAACTTGAGGATTTTGGACTCAATATCAAATCAATTCCACTATTGTGTGACAACACCAGTGCCATCAATCTCACCAAAAATCCAGTCCAACATTCAAGGACAAAGCATTTTGAGGTTAGATATCATTTTATTCGTGAACATGTAGCAAATGGAAATATTGAAATATCGTTTATTGATACAAATAGTCAGTTAGCAGACATTTTCACAAAAGTCTTACCCGAAGAAAGATTCACATCTCTTAGAAGGGAATTAGGCATGTGCAATTTGTGAAAAGAGGTTTGTTTAAACTGGCACATAAATTTTCAGAATCAAGAAAATTTTCTCTCCATGGCGTTACGCAAAAGAAATTCAAATTATCCCTATAACCATTCTTGTATTTAAAGTCGGTTTGAATAGTCAAACTCTTTGTTGTTTTCTACCGCCTTTTGGTGCCTCACTTTCCTGTACATTTATTAATTCCCAAAAATCAATGCGAAGAACGATTCACCTCCCGTCTTCAACCTTTTCCCCCTTTCTTATGGTTGCCTGAGCCGATGATCTAACGACTCCAACATCTCTCTCTGCTCGTTTGAAGCTTCTCTCTTCTTCCCGCGAAGAAATTCTTGAGGACCTTTCTCTCCTCCTTCCTCCTCAACCCTCCAGAAAAACCTCCTCACCTGATTCCATGGCCGCATCCATCATTTTCGGAAGTCTGGGTGGCTACAACGCCGAGTTCCTTACTCCTGAGCAGCAGGAGAGGTTCACTTTCGTAAAGACGAAGCTGTGTGGAAATAAAGAGGTTGATATTGCAGATCTGGAGAAAAATAGGATGCACAGTGTGGTGGCCGCAATTACCAGGATGCAGTGGATGGGAATCTCAACCCTCTCGGAAGTAAGCTATCCAGACCTTGTTAAGGCCTTCTATGTTTGTCTGAAATCAGAGGCAGATGGATCCCTGACATCCTTTGTCAAGGGAATCCAAATCAGGATCGACCGTGAGTTTTTGAAAACCCTAGTTGGTGTATGTACATCTGGTCACAGTGGAATCCACTCAGTGGATATTCAAGCGAAGGGTCTAGGTATCATTGGTCCAGACCTCAGGCTGAAAGATGGAAAGCTGGACATCAATCAGCTAAATGCCTTCAACATGATTTTACATTTCATAGTGTGTCAGATTCTGGCTCCGAGAAGTGCCACCTTCTCATCTTGTACCAAGGCCGACTCAGACTTGATGTTTTGGGCCATCCAAAATAGGGAAACCAATATGGCTGAAGTAATGATAGAAAGGATGAAGTTCGCCAGAGAACAGATTGGGATACCAAGAGCAAGCAATGGTAGCAGGATCACTTGTAATCGATATTGAATCTCCACCTCCAGAAGCACTAGCAGAAGAAGCAATGGCAAGTGCAGCAGATCCCTTACCCACCTCCATCGTTGCCTCTATCCTTAAAGAGGTATTGGATTCTATCCACTCCACTCAAGTCACTCCAGAGGCTTGCGGAGAATCAGTGGCAGAAGTTGTGGCATCAGGCCACATTGAGGAATCAATTGCAGCTCCAGTTCGAGAGAAGCAATCGGATGCTCCAGCAGATGTTGGTTTGGAAGAGGCTCCCATTCAGGGGGAGCAAGAGCCCATGGAAAAGGATGCTCCTGTTCAGGGGGAGCAATCAAAGGAAGGACCAGTAGAAGCAGCTCACAGTGATGAGCCTATGGGTAGTGTACCAGCTGATGAAGACTTGACTAATGCTCAGAATGATGACAGAGATGGGGAGACAGCCAGTTCCTTTGACTCAGATGATGATCAACAGCCTCTAGCTTCAGAGGCCAGGCAGGAAGGAAAAGAAGTAGACTCTGGAGTCCCACTCTTATCAGATACTCCATTTGAAAGGCAGATGAGGCAGAAAATAGTGATTAATTTAAAGCCTGTGATTGAGAGACTTGATGTTCAAGGTACAATTATGTGTTCTCTTCAGTCTGATGTCACTTCCATGTTCATGAGCCAAGCTTCAGCTTCTAAGGAAATTTTTGGTATTAGAAATGTCATGAAATAGTTCAATAAAAAGATGAGGAATATGAAATTAATGCTATCTGAGATTCTGAAGGCAGTTGGAGCTCCAGCTCCTCCTCCTCCTGCACCTCCTGCAGATCAGAACTTGGGTGCTAACACTCCTAGGCCATCAGGGTCATCAGTTCAAGAGTCAGGGCCAGCACCAGCAGCAGCAGCGGCAGAAGTTAATGGCAAAGGCCATCTGGGCCAGCTGAGCAGGTTGAAGGGCCTCCAACAGCTGAGCAAGTGTCAGGGCCAACAGGGCCATTGGAGAGTGAACCTGTGCAGACAGAGGTTGAAGAAGAGGTCTTGGCACCTAAGCCTCCAGCTCCTTCTCATCCCTCTCACACACCAGTTCCTCCATCTACTCCCTCAGCTCCTACAACACCCCCTGCCCCTCAGCCATTCAAAAAGCCTCAATCCAGACCCATCTCCTCTCCAACACCATTTCCTTCTCAATCCACCTCATCTCCTGCATCTTCTATTCACATACTTCCACCTCCACCTATTTCTGAGGTGCCTCCAGCATCCTCTGCTGGAGCCTCATCCTCCTCTGGTCCCTCCCCTGGACCAGTTGATGACATTCCCACTACTTCTCATTCATTTCTTCATCCTTCTCCTCCACCCTCTTTCATCACTATAATCCCTGAGACAGCTCAACTTGACTCTCCCTTTATAAAAAAATAAAGGATGAGTTTGAGGAAGACATTCTCAGGTCTGTGCTAAAGGTTGGGGAGTACATCCATAGGGCAGACTCTTCCAGTTCTGCACCCAAGAAGAGGAAAATTTCTTCTACCTCCTCCATTTCCTCTGAGCCTAAATACCCTCCTTTGTGGTTTTCCCTCACAGTGGTCAACAAAAATAAACCATTGTATAGAGAATATCTCTCAAAGGTCGTTCTTGCCACCATCATTAACCTTCCATTCCTCAATCTAACAGAACATTTAAACACCATCCTACCCTTCACTTCTCTTTCCAAATCCGAAAAATCCAAAATCTTCTCTATTGCCCACTCCAAAACTGAAGAGCAGTGGGGCAAAGGCCACAAAGATCTCTTCTAAAGATACATTCTTGCCAAATCTGCCAGATTCCCTCCAAGGGACCACTCCCTGACCTTATCAGAGTGGTTCAGAATTTATCATAGAGAAATTTGGGCACCCTTCATTCAAAAAGAGATCAAGATGGTTAGACACTATGTGTTGTTCAACAACTACAGATATGTCCATCGACTTCCAGAAGTTTAGCTCAGCCAATTCAAAAGGGCTATTTCAGCTCTCAATCCAGGCATCTCATAATCTTCAGATATTCAGGTAGATTTTGCTACCCTTCCTGTGCCTGATGAAATAGCACTACCACAGATACATTTTCTTGTCATGGAGTCCTCTGTAGGATCCATCATCTTTGAACGTTTTGCCAGAGTAATGGGAAGGATTCAAGTTCAGAAAGGCTGCCTGGTTGCATTTCCTAGATTTCTATTTAGAGAATATCACCAGGGGCATGTCAGTGCTGAAGTTCTAGCCCCAATTCTGTCTGAATGTGAAAGGTTGACATCCTCAGAATGGAGTAGATTCTATCCTTTGTCTGCTCAGCAGCTGTTCACCCTTAATGAAGCTCAAGCCAGGGAAGGCAAACCTGTTGTCTCTCCAGCCACATTCTTGGATATGAACTCCATTCACCTTGTAAATGACCCCTTCAAAGTTTGGGAGGAAAGGTACAAAGTGTATGTAGCTCTACATAAAGCTCTCAGAGATAATCACAATCACTATCCTGTGTCCATGGATCAGTATCTTACCTGTGCCAGCTTTGGGACTACTCATTTCCTGAAGCTGACTATGGATAATAATGCTTATGCTGACCTTCTCTATAAGCATCTAGATCTTCATCTCAAAAGGATGGCTTCCTCCATGGGACCAACCTATTCTTTGTCTTTTGGAGTCTTTAAAACTCATTTTGAAGAGCAGGAAGCACAGGCATGGGAAACCATTTCTCATTTTGCCTCTCTTCTGTCTCCTGCTTACTATCTGTCTGTACCTCCTCAACATTAATGAAAAATTCTTGTTTGTGTGCTCC
The DNA here is from genome assembly GCA_014218235.1 of Colocasia esculenta. NCBI lineage: Eukaryota > Viridiplantae > Streptophyta > Magnoliopsida > Alismatales > Araceae > Colocasia > Colocasia esculenta. The sequence goes on along the minus strand of CM024764.1, from coordinate 75,079,584 downwards.
TATCTTTTCTCTTCATTCTTTGTCTCAGATTATCTTTTTTCTTAATGACAAAAAGGGGGAGAAAAATACTTAGCATATCTGCAATACATTCCGGAAATATTAAATTTTTTGTGTCATGCTTAATGTAAAGGAGAGAAAAATACTTAGCATGTCTAAAATAAAATACTTCCTGCAAATATTCAGATCCTTTATTCATGCCTATTGATAAGTTTTGTCATCACCAAAAAGGGGGAGATTGATGCTCAGTCTGTCCCCATGTACTTTCAATTACATATTTATTTTGGTGATTAACAAAATCAAACAAAAATACTAACACTTTTTTCATAAGTCTTAAGTACAAGAAATTATACCAAGATCAATCAAGCCAATACTGGTAAGCATTACATTACTGAAGCTTCAATCCTTTCAACTTGATATTTCTCTAAGTCCACATCAACTTCTGTTGAAAGTTATAACGATTTGATATCACAACGATTTCATAAATATTTTTAACGATTTCCTTGTAAGACTGGAAAGTCATGTTGTTTCAAACAAGTCGATCCTACAACGATTCTATAAGTCATCGCAATGATTTCTTTAGAGCTCGTAACGACTTGCCTGTCGCAACGATTCTATAAGTCATCGTAACGATTTCTTTAGAGCTCGTAACGAATTGCCTGTCGCAACGATTCTATAAGTTATCGCAACGATTTCTTTAGAGCTCGTAACGACTTGCCTGTCGCAACGATTCTATAAGTCATCGCAACGATTTCTTTAGAGCTCGTAACGACTTGCCTATCGCAACGATTCTATAAGTTATCGCAACGATTTCTTTAGAGCTCGTAACGACTTGCCTGTCGCAACGATTATATAAGTCATCACAACGATTTCTTTAGAGCTCGTAACGACTTGCCTATCGCAACGATTCTACAAGTTATCGCAACGATTTCGTAAGCTATCATAACGATTCTTTTGAACTCGCAATGATTTGCTCACCATAACGATTTCGTAAGTTATCATAATGATTCCTTTAGAACTCGCAACGACTTGCTCGCCGTAACGATTTCGTAAGTTATCATAACGATTCCTTTAGAACTCGCAACGACTTGCTCGCCGTAACAATTTGTTAAGTGTTCATAAACGACTTCCTTGTTGAAACATATAAACTTGCTTCATATAACGATTTGCTCTCTATAAATGACTTATCAGTACTCATAACGATTTCATAAGTCATATAGACAACGAATTTATAGTTTATATATCGACTTGAAATTTATCTTATCTCATAAAAGCGTTGAATAGTCAAAGTCTTCTCTTATCTGTCTGACTGTTGTGCAATTAATAAAGACAGAACGTATCTCTGCATGCATGCAGATGATATCCTTTTATTATTATGCATATTCTGTCAACATCTTTTAAGAACGAGCTATTTGGGATTGCTATTTTGGTGAATACTCACATCAACGTCTACTGACAACAAGAGACAGCCGAGCTGTCTATTGTTCTAGCATTTAATGTGTGTAGGGTCCTCAAGACATTCTGTCATACAACGTTGGGCCTATAGACGCCAGAAGACCCTATCTCTTTGCGTGCTCAAATGAATAAAAGATTGTTGAAACTTCCAAATATCAAGCAGTCTAACGTCTATCAATCTAAGAGACAACGGTTACTTCAACGGCCGTATTTCAAAAAGAAGATATAAATTCAAAGACAGAAGTGAAGAATGCAACTAACAAAGTAGAGAACAAGCATCTCGTATTCAAGCATTCAAATTCTTCTGCAAGAAGTCTAGAGCCAAGAATCTCATTCCTCATCACCTTTAGCTCTTCGCTCTCTGTGCTGTAATAGAATTTCTAAGAGAGCCCGTGTAGTTCTGAGAGTGTGCCTTGTTTAGATCCTTTCTCTCAGTGCTAGTTGCTTCAGATCTTGGCTTATTAAAAGCTTGATCTAGGGGCTTGATCTTATTCCATTCTCTTTGTGTTGTTTCCCTTCTGTTGTGAAGGAAGACCTAGTGGTATCTAGGGTGTTGTTTCCCTTCAGTTGTGAAGGAAGACCTGGTGGGGTATCTAGGGTGTTGTTATTCCCTTCGGTGTGAAGGAAGACCAGCCGAGCTGGGTGCTGTAGCGTCCTTAGGGGGACTGTACCCTAGTTAGTAAAATATGAGTGGTTGCTCAGGGACTGGACGTAGGACTCCTAAGGAGAGGAGGTCCGAACCAGGATAATCCTTTGTGTCGTGTGATTGTTTTCTTTATGTGATTGGTATTTGAACTAACAGTCACTAACCTTCATCGAAGAACAATTTCTTGTGAATGTTTTTATTTACAGGTATCGTCTAGATTATTTTTTTAAAAGACCCATTCACCCCCCCTCTGGGCTCGTCAACTGGGCAACACTTGTCGCCGTTGGGCGTGTGGCCCTCCCCACCTGTGGTGGTAGGAGCGGTGCCCTGTGTTCGCATTCTAAGAGCCAATATGGTTGTTGCGCTCTTGAAGTTTTTAGTTTTTTGCACGTTTCTCTTGTGGGTCTCTGATGGAGAGTCCCTTTTTGTTGGCCTTGAGTCGTTTCAGGCCGTTGGTGCGGTTGTGTACTGCACCTAGAGCGTCTTTCTTTTTCGATGTGTTGTGTCCTTGTGCCTTGAGGGTTCGGGGCCGATGTGGCTTGTCGTGCCCTTCTTAGGCTTGTGATTTCTTGCATGTGGCTCTTGGCAGGTCTCTTGTGGAGAGTCCTTCCTGTTAGCCATGTTGTTTCGACTGTTGGTGCAACCGTGTTGCATCTTGCCTGGTTTTTGGTGCTTGCGGTGGCGCCTTCTACTCGTGCTCGAGTGGTTTGTTTTTCGTGCCATCTGGAGCCCTGGTGCATTGTGTTGCACTTTGGTGGCTCCTGGTGCTTGTGTGAGCACCGTGTGTTGTGTTGTTTTTCCTGATCGTAAGCTTCGTGCGTCGCTTCGCGAGTTTGCTCGGTGTTCGAGGCTGTAGACACGCGAATTTTCCCACCGCTGGCAAATTATCGAGTTGCGCCGTAACGCCACAAATGGCCCTCTTTTTGCCTCGCAAGAGTGTTTTCCCCATATTTCTAGATATCGCCCATTCTTCCTCGGTGCTTCCCTAGGGCCCCCGGAAGCTAAATTTAATTCGCGTCTACTGTAGCGGACGCGATTCAGAAACCGCCCTTTTAATACGCGTCCAACATTCCCGCCGCGATTCATGAACCGTCTTTTAAATCGCGTCCTGCAACCCTGCTGCGATTCAGAGTCTGACAACGGCCCAGAAAAGTCGTCGCCCGCAGGCCGTAATCATGACAAATCTTAAATCGCGTCCTTGTCAGACGACGCGACGACGCGATTCAGAGAGGTCAAATCCGAACGTCACGTCAGCAGACAGCGCATTCGGAGTCTGTTGCCTCGGAACCATGCGAGTCTTAATCACGTCCGGGCGACCCGCCGCGATTCAAGTCGCGGCGCCCTGCCCCGACGCGATTCATAGAGGCGGTGCAACGATTTCCGCGCCATCAAACCGACCTTCTTAATTGCGACAGCTGTCCTGGACGCAATTTTCCTCCAGTGCCTATAAAAACGAAGCCGCAGGGCCAGGGGTTTTTTTTTCGGTTCCTGGCTGTTGGGGGTTCAGCTTCTTCCCCTTTTGAGAGAGAGAGAGAGAGAGAGAGAGAGAGAGAGAGAGAAGAGAGAGAGAGAAAGAGAGAGAGAGAGAGAGGAGGGGAATTCTCAAGCGGCGGAGCCCTGCCGACTTCTTCCTCGCCATCCTCGCACGGGAGCTCGACGCCGGCATCCACCCGTCACCTTCCACGCATACTTGATCGGAGTGGAGCAACGTCTTCCTCCTCGTCACCCTCTCCATCCTTTGTCGCCTCCGGCCACGCCGTCCGGCATCCGGGGAAGCACCCCCCTTTTTTTTTGCTTTTTCCTTCCTCCGGACCCCATGTGGTCCTTTACATTTCATATCACCTGGCCCCTATGTGGCCCCTTTTTATCATTTGCACACACACATGCATGCACACATACCTATTTTAGGGGTTTAAAAGACCACCAAAAGGTGTGTTCTTTTCCACTTATCCCCATTATTTCATTTTTTAGGATTTGTATACTACACATCCCGCGCTAATCCCGTTTCTTTTGTCTGTCTTATTTTCAGGGTAATCAATGAGGAACGCCCTCTGCCACAGCCGTCCGTGCTTGTAGAGGAAGAGAGGACCCACACCATCTCCCGCGCAATCTCCCCGCTTCAAAAAGGTACGCTCGCGATCACCTTTTCCACCCCGCACCCCTCGCGCGTGCATCTCTATTCGGCACCCTCGTGTGTCTGGCGATCACGATCTTTTTTGTTTTATTGTCTTTTTCATTTTTTCACTCCTCTTCCACTACATACCACCCATCACTCATATCTTTACACACACCCTCTTTGTGGAGACTGTTCTTCGTCCCCCCTAAAAAGGGAGCGGAAAATAGTGTCTACAGAGGTGTTGAACTTTCCGCCTCTGGGACACTTCTTGCTGGCCCGTGCCTTGTGGCCGTACTGCTACCACTGTGGGGTGGCTGCTTTTCCTTGTCTAGGCAGCCCTATCGGTGGTACGCCAAGCTTTGGTCGCTGAGCTTTCCCTCTCGCTTGGGAGCGAGTGTGTTCTGTTGTGGTACCCTGCTTCGGTTTGGATCCCTTTGAGTTTGACGTGTTGTCCTCGACCTCTGCGATTGTTTTGTTTCTCGTGCGATTTGCCGATGTCTTAGGATGTTTGGCTTTTCCAAATTCAGACGTCTTCCTTGGTTTTGCCTTTGCGCCTGCGCCTGTGGAGCGGGTGGTTTAACTTTCTGTGGCTCCACAGTCGTTATGTGTCCTTGTCGGACCATGAGGACGATATGGGTGAGATTTAGTGGTGCCGGCGGACACTGTCTTGCTCGCCATGGGTTCTCCATGTGCGTGTTTTCTGCTTGGTTTTGGGTCATCATTAAGAAACTCTCGTTTGGCCTTGCCGTAGGTGCTAGCTATTACTAGATGTGGGGAGCCATTCAGCGGAGTCTTGTGGATGACCTCTTGGCGTTTCCACAGTTTGCCGTCAGTAATCGGGACCTCTGTATAGTCGCTGGTGACAGAGGGAGTTACTAAAGTTGTTCTCAATAGCGTGGTCTGTTGAGGGTTCAGTCGTGGTTTTCGACTAGCGGTTTCAGTGTTTCCGGTCGGTTTGGTACACGCTGCGCCTGTGGAGTTGTCGACATCCGATTGTGTGCTCTGCGCCGGTCAGTGTGCGCTCTGTGAGCCGTCGGATGTCTAGTTAGGCACTCCCTTTGTGGCAGGGTCGTGGTGGCGACCACCGGGAAGTCGCGGCGCGACTTAGTGGTCCCTTTGCACCTGTTGTGTTCACCGATTGGGTTTCGCCCTTAATTTCGAGGATGAAATTATTTTTTTGTTGGATATATTGTAACATTTCGGGTTTCCGGTTTCTCCGTTTGTGTGTTTGGATGACTGGCCACTAACGCGTCGGCATAGGCGACGTGTTAGTGCCGTGACGGAGCTGCCCGTCGCGACAGTCATCCCTGTTACGACCGCTAGGTGCGTCGCGTTCCTGTCGCGCCCGATCAACGGGTCGCGACAGGGTTCTACTTTTTGGTCGTCGGGTGCCTGTCAGAGTGGCAGGCGTGTCAGAGCAGACTGTCTAGTTGTCGCGGCGTCCAGGAGGGACGTGTTCTGGTCGCGGTGTGGGCGGCCGTCGTGTTAATGTTGGTAACACGACGCCCCATCCCGTCGCGTTCTGGGGGCTGGAGGCTAAAAGCCTTGGCCGATTTCCCCACTTTCCTCTTTCTCTCCTTTCTCCCTTTCCTCTCTTCTCCGAGGTGGAGAGGTCTCCCTTTATTCTCTCTGGCGTTCGGAGTGTGGCGGAGCAGCGACGGCTCGTGGCAGAGCTGGAGCGGCATCGTGGGAGCGAGGAGGAGGCGGTCGAGGTGTCGTGAAGGCCCTTCGTGGGTTCATTCTTCGTAAAACGTGTAGGGATTCTTGTACCCCTTTCCATCCCGGGTGTTTGGAGGTCCTTGTGTGTGATTGCATGTTCTACAGCTTTCACCATGCTCCCCTTCCCATTGTGTGTTTGGTTGTAGCATGTGTGGGACCCCGGGATGTAGCATCCCGGCGGTCGGCCTTCCTGCTGATGTCGCGACCGCCGAGTGCGTCGCGACATCAGAGAAGGCGTCGCCCCGGTCCGACGCGACCTTATCGCGGCGTGGTTGGCCGTTGCGATAAGAGTCGTGTCGCAACCTGGTTTTCTGTCGCGACAAGCGGTTGTCGCGACGCCCTGCCCTGTCGCGATAAGGGTTGTCATGACGCGCGGCCCTATCGCGACTTGGTTCTTGTCGCGGTTGCCCTGGCCGTCGCGATGCCATCGCAACGGCTCAGGAGGGCGCAACAAGACCTGTGTTTCCGTAGGTGTTTCCATGGCCCGTTAGGCGTGTCGGCTTGTGCCCCAGGGCAGGGTTGCCCTCCGGACCTTCTGGTGAGGAACGCGGCAGGTTGGCTCGCTGCGTTCAGTGACCGAAGGTGACACCTTCGTGGCTGTGTCCTAGCAACTGTGCTAGGAGGCTCGCGTCTATCTAATAATCGATTGTTTGTCTGCCAATCGATTATTAGAAGAGCGGTGGTTTCTGTTCTATCTGTGGTGTTACGGTTTCTCGGGTCGTGCCTTGTGTGCTGGCATTGGCCGACGGCCCTTCACGGGGTTTCCGGAAGGGGTTCCGTGCGTGCCTGTGCCTGCGGGCTTGTCTTGGTTACAAGCCAGCTGTGCTGTTTCTGTTGGTGGTTGCCACGCTAGTTCTCTTTCGCCCGGGGCTCGGCACTTGAGGGCTTGTCCGCGAGACAGGTTGTTACCGTTACCTAGGACCCCCAGCCCGCGCGCCTGTGCCAGAGGGGGTTGCTCCGGGCGGCAGGCGTGGTCAAGTCACGGACTTAGAGCAGTAGGGGAAAACAGTGGGGCAGCGGCGTGAGCCATTTGTAGAGATCTCCTAGCTGGTATGGGTCTCCAAGGTGGTTGAGGTGCTCTTCCGGTGCAGACCAGCTAGTCCTTCTCACTGCCTCACTCTGCGTTGGTTCCGGAGCCGCGTAGGGAGGTCAGGCATGGGGCCGCAGCTCGGCTAGGCTGCGATGGTTTGTGGTTGTGTTCTTGGCTGCGGCTCGCTAGCCTCACTCTACCTAGGGAGGTTGTAGGCAGGAGTCGGCGGCCGGTGTGCTGGAGGTCTGGATGGTGTGTCCTCCTCTTAGCTGCCTATGGCGGTGGCTTGGTTGCTCTTGTTGTGACAGTGTTTCTCACGCTGTTTTCGAGAATGTGTTCTCGTTGCCCTAGCCTACACGGTGGTTGTAGCCTATTCGTGTCTAGTGTCGTGGGTTTGGTAGGTTTGGCCTTGCGGGCCGTACTTAGTGGTTTCCGCTCTACGGGTTCTCTCGGGGTGCCGTGTGCAGGCACCCGTCTGCTGTTTCTGTAACCCGTTCCTTGGTGCCGTTCGTGGTGGCACCGGTGTGTAGTTCCCTGACCTCGTGGCGTGTCCAGGGTCCAGGGTGGTTCTGCTTGTGGGCCTTCGACCTTGTGCAAGTCTGAGGTGGACGTGCCTGTGGTGAGACGGTGCTTCTCACGTGGTTGCTTGGTGTCTCTCGTGGTGACACTTGGTTGTTCCTTCCCGACCTCATGGAGGTATGGGATGTTGGTGCTGTGTCTTGAGACTCTGGTCTCTCGTGGTTGCTCTGGTGTTTCGTGAGCTTCCTTGTCTCGGCGGGTGCGTGCCGAGGGTATCTTCCGCATTGTGTTGCTCTGGCCCGACCTGGTTGCGGGTCGTGGCATTACTCTAGTTGCTTCCGCATGTGTTTGACTCCGCTGGTTCTACGGGGTCGTTGGCCTGACCCGGGTTGTGGTCGAGGTGTTTCTCTGTTCCGCTGCTTTGTAGTACTCTATGGTAGGCGTTTCTCGCTTTACTGCTTTGTAGAGTAGTTTACTTTCTCTTTTTGGAGTTCCTGCTGCTCTGGCTGGTAGGGGCTGATTATCCCTACTGAGCCTTGTTCGCGAGGCTCACCCCCTACTCTCTTCAGGTAGGGACTCGCTGTCGCAGAAGTTCGTGCCGGCCGACGGTCGTGGTGGCAGCTTGTTCGCCGTGCAGTGCCAGCAGTGTGAGTTGTGAGCGTGAGTGCTCTTTGTACCGTGAGTTGAGAGTGGCCTTTTTGCAAGTCCTCGGGGTATGCCCCTTAAGGACTGTACCTTTCTGTGTACCTGTACTTTTATTTGAGACATGTTGTACATAACTTCTTTATTAATGTACGAACTTTCTTGTTATAGTTATTTGAATTCATTGCTTATCTCACTGAACTAAATTCTAACCCTTCCGAGTCTTCGGATCTGTGGGTGGCGGCACGACCTCCAGGGGTCCCTGGTCCGGGAGGTCGGGTCATTACAAAAGGCGACAGGGAAACTGTCTCTATCAGGTCGCGACAAGGTCATTGTCGCGACCACAGATAGAGATCCAGGTGACCACCTGGGACCTCCCACAATGCACGGGAAAATACAGGTATGAAGGCGATGATTACCCTGTCGCGACCATAACGCGACAGGGTGGGCATCGCTTTCAAAACTAGAAGGCGATGGGTCGACCTATCGCAATCTAGGTTGCGACACCAAACGTGTCGCGACCACAGACAAGTCCACCCGAGAGCACCTTCCACAACCATGCACCACTCATCCGAATAATACAAGGGGAGGGGAGTATGGATAACAATTTAAACAGGTAAAATGAGTGCAAACCACCCTCATAAACCCCATGCATGCAAAGGAAAAGCATCTACACTCATAGAACTCATATGCAACTATGCAAGCATGGTAACCTCAACAATCAAACCCCATCCCAAGCACAAATCAAACACTACAAGAACCATCCAAGCAATCCACATGAACCATAGCATTCATGAACAACCTAGCATGGTCTCTAGGCTTGGAGAAGGGGTTTGGAGTCCTAATATGATAGAACTAGGGGAAGGTTAAGGCATCCCTACCTTAAAATGAAGAACCACCCCAATGGCATCTTCTCGTAGGTATGCACCCCTCCTCCTCGCTCCAAGCTCCACGGGGACGCCGTCCACGAGCAGCCCTGACCTCCTACAAGCTGATGGAGAGGAACATCACGAGGGTGAACACCACAGTCGGAGAGAAGCACCAAGCTGGGAAGGAAGAGGATCTCAACACCCCAAGCAACACACACACACACCTCACAAGCCACCCAAACTCTCCCCCAAGCTCTCCACAGAGCCACTAGCAGTAGAGGGGTCGGAGGAGAGGAGAACTAGTCGAGATGGGGCAGAAGGGGTTGTTCTGTGGTATGTGCACATTTAAGCCTCGAAGTTGAGAACGCGACAGCTTGCTTGTCGCGTTCACTTACTGAACATGACGGCCAACCTGTCGCTATCTCAGAGCCCTTTTCAAACCTGACCACCGGAACCGCCACGTGTCAAGCTCACAGACCTGGACCCTGAACGCGACACCTGACATGTCGCCTTCACGTTCTCAGGGGTTAACACTTGGTCGATCTGTCCTGACAGCAAGACGACAAAAACTCATGCTGCGGTTAGAGGCTGAATGCGACAACATGTCTGTCGCGTTCACAACAAGAACACGACAGCCACCTTGTCGCCTTCAGAAGGCGACGGCCCGATGCGTCGCGACCTTCAATCGAAGGTGGTTGACCCACAAGAGGCCCACAAGAGAGGGATGTTACAGTTGTCGTCATTGTATTAGCGATGGGCTTATTGGGGATGACATTGTGATAGTTGCTCAACTATCGCCAATAACTTTTAGGGATGACTTATTGACTTTTGACGACGGCTCTTAGTCGTCGCCAATTACATGTTTCTACTAATTCTTAGAATTTAATCACCTTGCATTGTTTCTCTTAATGTGGGTCAATTAATCATCAGAACCAAAATAGTTTGGACGACTAGTTTCCTTTTATTGAGCTGCTTTGAGTCCCACCAACTTTTTCCTCCTATTCCTTATGTAGTTCCTCTATTCTGAAATGTAAAGTTATTTATTATTTTAACTAATTTAATTCCACTTTTAGCACTAAAAGTAGCAAAAACTAATTAAAGGTGATAAATAATTTTAATTTTATTATTACTCTTAAAATTATTTGTCATTTTTAAATTATTATTTGTCATCTTTAATGCTTAAAGTAACAGATAACTATTTAAAGATGACAAATATCATTTTGTATAAGGAACATATATTGTAGAGTGTGGAGCCTACAACCCCTACCAACAGCTCACTCCCACTTTGGATGGATAGTTATAGTCTTAATTGTCACTCTTGGAAGTATTGGCACTCTTAAGTTGTTACTTTAGCGACAAATAAGTACTTAAGGTGGCAAATATCTTTTACATTGGAAATATATATATATATATATTTGCATAGTGTGAAGCTAGCAACTCCATTCAATCTAATCCCATCTTGGACGGGCAGTTTTGATATTATTATCTCTCTTGAAACTATTTATCACTCTTAAGTTAGAATTTCTACAGGGAAACAAATAACTACTTAAAAATAACAAATATCTTTTTGTATTGGAAAATTATATTACAAATTTTGGATCCTACGACTGGCCACAGAGCCCAATCCTAGCTAGGATTTCTCTTCTCTACGTAGGACACAATTATTCATGTTTGGTAGCCATATGTGCAGTTACATTCTTCAAGAACTCTTTCTTTTCTTGTGTATTGATCAAGCTATAAGTATTCTTCACAAGTGATGAATACGTATTTAAGAACTTAGTGTTGTTAGCCGTATGTGCTCTTCTTAAAACAAATTCATGCAAAAATCCATTTATTATTTGCATTTGTTATGACAACGTTAGAATCTCCCATTAGGGAAATGCTAAATATGCTTGGAATATATTTTTGGAGTATGGTTTGTGATCGTTATTTCTCTCAACGCCTTCGATGGAGGAAATTAATATGCATATCTAATTTTTACAGAAATTTCGAATATGCAATATATGTAAAAATCTTTAAAAAATCCTTTGAGGAGATTGAGCATCGGGGATGATTACAAAGAATAAAAGGGTGTAAATCGAATAAAAAACTTTCCCAAAATAACCTACAGAAATTGATAATTAAAATTTTTCAATCTAAAGATGTCTACTAAAAGTTGTGGACGAGCTATTAGCTCAATATATAGTTAGAGACATTCCAAGGACATCTATATTACCAAGTTTAAAATCTACACCTCACATGCATTAACAACCCCCCCCCCCCCCCAAAAAAAAAAAAAACAATCCACACTAGGAAGAAAAATAGTTTGGTGACACATGTATCTAACACATATATTTGACACCTCTCACATTACATAAAATTTAAAATATTATATGACATTTTAAATTACATAATATTTTAAAATTTATGTCATATTAGAAGTGTCAAATACATGTGTTAGAAATAGTGTCACCAAATCATTTTCCTAACAAGAAAAATGCTACTAAAGGTCTTAATTTCTCCGAGTCCTTGGAGTACTATAAGCATCCGGCCCCCAAGTTCAAAAAGGTGAAAGCAATATGTACAAAAGAGATATAGACAAATTCCGAATTCAAAGTAACAAGTTGCCCAGAAGATGATGGCTACCTTATCATGCATGCGGCACACGCTGTACGTCCGTGTTGCCAAGAAGCACACGGGAGGTGCAACGAAACTTCGACTTGTTCATCCAAAAATATTGCTGAACAATTCAGATCATCAATCACTCGGAACGCTGAATAAGTCTCCGTCAACCATATGGATGGTCAGAATTCTTTTACGTATAACTTCTTCTCATTTCCGGGATCACGAGAGGAACTGACATTTCGTCGATATATAAGATCAGCTGCAGGCAAAAGTCAGATCTGTCATACTCGGAGATGAGTTCCAACATTAAATGACAAGCTACTGTTTCGAATTTGTTCTTCAAAAAGGATATATTCAATTATCTTTGCCGAGACGGATAGTTACACTAACTTCATCGTGTCTATGCATGTATCATCCTTAAAAACTAGCTAGGTATAATTAAGGGGGATAGGTATTATATTATATAAAAATTGTCTCTTTTGAGAATCATTCGCTTATCTTAATATAAATGAGACTTGCTATACGTGTCACCCTCAAAATGTAAGTACTGAAGACGACACTACATAAGAGGAATGATCTATTTTAAAATCGTCTGATAAGATATATATCCTAACAATGTGTATCATAGTAGTACTGTTGAGAGCAGTTTGATGAATGCAGCGGACACATGTTATTTTCATATATACATATTGATTTGAAAAGCAACAGGAGAACTAAAAGTAGTAGAGTTTGGTTAGATGGTCGCTTTAATAAAATAAAAAATAATAATGATACTTTTATAAGATAAACTTTTTGTATATTTAGACAAATTAAGCAGGAGCTTTTGACCAATATCTAGCCGTTGACATCAGGCAGCATTAAAGTGGAAGCACTGCATGATGGGGGCTCGGGTGGACGACACCAGCGAGCAGCCGCCGGATGTTTGACTGACCTCTTCTCTTCTCTCTCTCTCTCTCTCTCCTCTCTCTCTCTCTCTCTCTCTCTCTCTCTCTCTCTCTCTCTCTCTCTCTCATCTGTAAACCAAACGCGTTGGAGGTTGGTGAGCCTTTCCTTGTGCGCGTCTTGCCTTGCTAGCTGTTTGCCTTTTGCCTTTATCCCTTTCTCTAGATGTCATCAGGCTGCTAATATGAATATTATTCTTAAGTCGGGGGGGGGGGGGGGGGGGGGGGGGGGGGGGAGAGAGAGAGAGAGAGAGAGAGATCACTTCAAACCCTGCATACAACTGGTATGCACTACATTTCAAAGATTATTTCCTGCTCCGTTCACATAGTAACACTCTACAGAGAATGGGAGACCCCACTCATGCCCTATAAAACGGGTGCACCACCACCCTCTCCCAAACCATGCAGCGCCAGTAGTAGTACTACTCGAGGGAAGGAACAACAAACCATTAACGGGTCTTCGTGCCATTACGCGTCCACCTCCACCACCACCACCACATCAGTACTGATCCATTCCGCCACTGCAACACCATATGGCATCCTCCTGGTCTCTGTGCCACCTCGGCCGCCTCCACCTCCTCGCCATCTCCCTCTCGTTGGCCGCCGCACCGGCGCTCGGCCAGGGCACCCGCGTCGGGTTCTACTCGTCGTCGTGCCCGCGGGCGGAGTCCATCGTCCGGTCCACCGTTCAATCTCACTTCCGCTCGGACCCCACGGTGGCGCCCGGACTCCTCCGCATGCACTTCCACGACTGCTTCGTCCAGGGCTGCGACGCCTCCATCCTCATCACCGGTCCCTCCACCGAGAGGAACGCCCCGCCCAACCTCCTCCTCAGGGGTTTCGATGCCATCGACAACGCCAAGACCCAGCTCGAGGCCGCCTGCCCCGGCGTCGTCTCCTGCGCTGACATCATCGCCCTCGCCGCCCGCGACTCCGTCGTTCTCGTTAGTAAACAAACATACAATATTTATAGAGGAATATTTATTCCGCTTGTAGATTATATTTTTAAGTGTATTCCTTACCTTTTATTAAGTGAACATAATATACTCTCAATTTATTGACTAATGAGAAAATAAAAAATGAACTCAAAAGTACAATAATTAGTAATATTTCTCATATTTATATAACATATCGGGTACGTTGCCCACGTTGATGGGATATGCATGCTAAACAATTTTCTCTGCTGTTGTGTGCACGCGCGCAGACAGGAGGGCCAAGCTGGGCAGTTCGTACGGGGCGCAGAGACGGGCTTGTCTCTTCGGGTTCCGACACCGCCAACCTCCCGGCCTTCACTGATTCGATCGACATCCTGAAGAGCAAGTTCCTAGACAAGGGACTCAACACTCAGGATCTCGTCACCCTCTCAGGTACGTGATCCATCGGATATCATCACTTAATTCCATACATGGTTAGTTGATCAGTTTCACGATGATTTGAGTCATAATTAGAGATTGAGCTAATTAAGGAGTTAACTACCAAGCGTACGTGCAAGACTTGAATCGTGAACAAAACTGGCCACTGATCACTTCGATCCATATCTTCGTTTATCTCGTACTGATTACCTAATTAATTATATATATGTCGATCCTTGCCGTTATATATATATATATATATATATATTATAATATATATATATGTCATTTATTCACATGGAAATTAGTTATTTAATTCCTCTGTGCGCTTACAGGTGGCCACACCATCGGGACCTCGGCCTGCCAGTTCTTCAGGTACAGGCTCTACAACTTCACCACCACTGGCAACGGCGCCGACCCCTCCATCGACCCGACCTTTCTGCCGCAGCTCCAGGCGCTGTGCCCTGCCAATGGTGACGGCACCAGGCGGGTGGCCCTGGACAACGGCAGCGTGGGCAGGTTCGACGTCTCCTACTTCACCAACCTGAGAAACAACCGCGGGGTGCTAGAGTCGGACCAGAAACTGTGGGCGGACGCCTCCACCAGGGTCTTCGTGCAGCGGTTCGCCGGCCCCATCAGGGGACTGCTGGGGCTGAGGTTCGACGTGGAGTTCGCCAGAGCGATGGTGAAGATGGGCGACGTCGGGGTGAAGACGGGCACAGATGGGGAGATCAGGAGGGTCTGCACCGCCTTCAACAGCTAGCTAGCTTGCTTGGCGCAGAGATACATATACCCTTACCATACCTAGCTACCTGTGGAAGAACCCACCACATAGCCGAAGCATCTGTCTTGTTCTAGCTAGCTAGTGTGATCCCAATTTCGTATTTGCAATTGTATGCTCTCTTCACACCATTCAGAAGGATTGTTCGTCTTATTACACAGAATAAACCACCATCCTGCAGGAATAGTCGCAGGAAATGTAAGTTAAGAAAAACAACTTATTAGTGTAAAATCCTGGTTTTGAGTCAGTAATTATGACCGTGGTTTGATTAGGTTACCTATGAAGACGTCTTAATTCCGAACCAGAGCATGGTCATACGATGAAAGATAGGGCCTGGACATGGATGTGAGGAGAGTCCGGTTACTCTCAATACATGGGACCATCGGAGTCGGTGAATGCTAGCTAGAGATATTTTTGTCAAAGAAAAAAATTTCTTAAAATTTTATTACTTTTTTATTTGAATTTTTTTCGTTAATTAAATGTAAGCGAGTCTCGTCCTCTCCTGCATTGAGAGGTGAGGAAGCTGACTACGTAAGCTTCTCGTATTCATACGGTATCTTTTTAGAGAAAGATTTATTGTATTTTTATATTACACTTTAAGTATAATATGACTAGACAATAATTTATGTGGCACCCCTCACATGAAGAGTGAGAAAATGACAATTTAATTATTGGATATCACGTGAATTTGTTGCCTAGTCATATTACACTTAAAATATAATATAAAAATACAATAAATATTTCTCATCTTTTTAATGTGTTCTGCCACATGGAGAAAAACGCACTGGTATCCATTAATGCCAAGCGACTGTGTGGAAGAATGCTTTGCGATTATCTCAGTTTCAATATATACAGATTTATTTATAAAAAAATCTGTCTTATCAATATTATTCTTCTTATCAAATTTGTTCATGCAATTAACCTCCATTTGAGATATTAAGAATATTTTATTATCAGCTATGAATTTTTGGACAAAAAATATCTTTGTAAAAGGAAGACCCTTTTACTGATGCGTCATGCTAAGGAGGGAGCATGATATAAAGAAAGAAAATAGAGTGTGTGTGTCTGTGTCGAGAGACTAGAGTTGTTTTAAACTTTTTTAAATTTCGATTAAACGTTAACCAAGATTAATCAGAAATTTTCATATAATACTAATATATGAGAACGGCATGGATATTTTGTTAACCATGGAATATATTAAGGTGATTACAATACCATAAAAAATAGAGAAATATTTTTTCCGAGCTGCACGAATAGCAAACCTACCCGTCCAACATGAGATTCATCAGCATGTTGGGTCTGACTTGCTAAGTTATTTTTGTAGTGTGAGACCCAACACGTTGGCCAATCCTATATTAGACAGATAACTTTTGCTATCCTTAATTGCAGGGTGTGAGGGCGTTTTCCTGTTTGGGCTAAAAGTTAAATGGGCCTCCACTTAGAAGAGAGAAGATGATCACCGGTGCGGATGGATGCCTGCAAAACCAAAACTAGATCAGGGGGGGCGGTTGAAGAACCGAGGAGAACCCTCTGATGCTTAAGTCAGAGCGAGACTAAAAAGCTTGAAGGCATAGGGGTTCTCGTGTGTGTTGCGTGAGGGCAGTGTGTGTAAGATGATGTCCCTTTGCATGGAGATCACCTGGGCCTTTTGTAGGCGAAGGTGTCGAAGGGGTGAGGGGAAACGTCCCCCAACGATTACCGAAAAAGGCACACCAGTTGGCACCCTTGGAGGGGAGTCATGCATTGAGGCGTCCCTTGAGAGACCCTATAGTTAATGCACCACTTGATCGTGGGTGTAACCGTCGCTGCTTGGCGACGAACCTTGCTGCTCCTCATGCTTGGGAGGTACCGAGCAGGGGACTGTTCGGTAACTGGACCGCCTACTCGGTGCCTGAAGTTGACGAAGTTGAGGCATGCTTTGAGTCAGTGCTGTTCGGCAGGAGATGCCTGGGCCACATAGGCTACAGGGTGTTCGGAGATCACCCCTGGGACCTGAAGATGTCCTGCTCGGAGTCAGCAGGCTGCGCTCGGGGACGCGTGGCGCCTGCGAGGAGTGCCGCGTATGGCTGTACTGGGCCATGATGGACCCTAGGGGTCTAGATGGTTAGAAATAGCCACCACACTTGCCCCCCATGCCCTCGAGTTGGCTCGAGAACTGAAGCGCTCGAGGGCGGAAGTCTGCTCGAACATCTTTCCGGCATTTAATACGATGCCGACCTCAGACGTGCAAACGGCGGCGAGGCAATGTCGTCCGACGTTCCTTCTCGAGGTGAGAGGAAATCTCATGATGAATGGGCGACGTGTCAGGCCAGGAACTTCACGCGGTACACCCGAACGTTCACTTGGAGTGGGGGAAACGTCATTTTGGCTCCTCAAATTTCGTGCTGCCTTTCCCTTATAAGTGAGAGGTGGGGCGATGGCGGGAGCCCTTACCTTCCACCCATTTCGAAAAAGCTCACTTGTCCCCCAAGCCTTCTCATCATCTTCTTCTTCGCGTTCCCCCGCCGCCTCCTCCGTTTGTCGTTTCTTCTACCTCCAACGATGGCATCCAAGGGAAAGGCTACCGTGGTTGCTGAAGTGAGCAGTGTGATGCCGGCGGGAGCTCGAGGGCCAAGGTGCTGCCACTACGAAGGCCTCCGAGAGCGCTTTTGGATCGGCGATGATTACGAAATCGTCATGGCGAAGGAGGAGGAGTCGCACCTGGTGAACAAACCAGGTTGCTTCACCCTCTCCGTCGACCATATGGAAGCAGGGTTCGGCTGCCATTACCGGGAGTGGAGAAGGCGCTACTGAACAGATGGGGAATCGTGCTCATCCAGCTCACACCCAATTCATGGAGGACAATATGCATCTTCTGCATCGTCTGCCAACTTCAGAAGGTTCGTGGCTCGGCGGAGGTCTTCAGGGCTCAGTTCGGTCTCACAGCCTCGCCAATTGGGGCCAGTGTTTACTATACCAAGCATCGCGCAGATAGGATGTAGATCGCCCTGTCGAAGAAGCATTCCAACAACAAGGGTTGGATGCGCAGACTTTTCTTCGTCAGGCGTCGCGACGGTGCACCGGAGTTTGGTTTTCCGACTAGAATCCAGACGCCAAGGAAGGAAGCTTATCCCTTCCTAATCCAAGACAAGGCGAAAGCTTCAGATAGCCTGAACTGAGCTGCCGTGTGGAATGACGACGGCCATCTGACGGAATTCCAACTTGTCGAGCATGGTTTAAGCAGACCATGGAGTAAGTATTCAAACGCGTCCCGCTTGTTGGTCCGACAGGGGGCTTTTTTCTGATGATTTCCTTTTCTGTTTGCCAGCTGCTGAGGAATTGGCCGCTGGTTGGGATACGGAGGCCATGGAGGATTACGCCAAGAAGATAGCTGTCACCGCGCACCTATTATATGAGGGTGACGATGTTGCTACCGTGGTGAGGATTCCCACTACGGTAAGGGTTCCCACCGTGGTGACAACCGCAGTTGTGGTGCCGTCCATCGCCATGGGCAGCCTATGCCTAGTCCTCGGGTCCCCGAAGAGAGGCCCAAAAAGATCCGACTGAAGAAGAAGGCCGCAAAGGTGGCGGTGCGACCCCTGATCGAAGAAGGGGAAGCAACAGGCGAATCTCCAACCAGGAAGAAGGGGCCGGCAACAGACAGGCAGTGGTCAACTGCGAAGGATGCCGAAGAAGGAGAGGCGGAAGACCAGCCTCGGGTGCCGAAGAGGAGGAGGCTGGTAAAGAATACGCGCCAAGCAGCCGAAGAAGAGGCCGAAGAAGAGGCTGCTCCGCAACTTGTAATGTGGTGGCGGCGTGAAGTCGAAAGGACGGCCGAACAGACCAGGCCGCAGATTATGGGACACATGGCCCCCATCAAGGGAAGGGGTCTATTCCGAGTTCGGACTCGTCATGGTGAGCGACGGGTCCGAGAGCTCCACTGGGGAGCTAGCGAGGGCATCAACGCCTCAAGGCCCTGCTGAAGGGCGAGTTGAAGAGAAAGCTGCGGCGAGGGCTTCAAACACTACAGCCGCCGTGCAGACCACCGCGGAAGGCGAAGCCATCGCCACCCAAGGACCGGCCTCCAGAGGGCCCGACGAGGTGGCCCAAGAAGTGGGCGTGCCAGAGGAGAGCATGACCCTCTATCCCCCCAACGCAGCATCGGTTGAGATGCCAACGCAGACGGCTACTGCAGGTTCTCATGAGGCCGAGGGGATGGCTGAGACCGAGGAAGGAGGACCTAAGGGGCCCCCTGCCCCCATGCACAGAACTAAGAGAGCGACTGCGGCGGGCGTCTTTGAGGAGGTCGGAGGGGAGGAGATTGTTGCTAGGCAGACCGACACCGCCATGGAGGCCCGAATTACCTCCGAAGATGATCGCCTTCTGCTGTCGAAATCGCTGAAGGCGAAGGCCCTGTTACCACCTTCGGTGTCAGCACTGGAAGCAGCCCTAGAGCGCTTCGAAGGAAGTACAGCCAGAGACCTCCCCCCGCGTCCCTCCGCATCACAGCTGGAAGTGCTGGCACGATGCCAAGGGTTGAGTTTGGAGGACACTCCCGAAGGCTCAGGGGAAGTCTATCAGGCGAGGAGCCGCGCCGAGGAGGAGACTGAAGAGGACGTCAACGTAGAAGTGCTATCGGCTAGCATTTTAAAATCGATGGCCGTGCTGAAGCAGCTTGCCATGCAAGGCCGAAACCACAAGCAGATGTGGGAGGCTAAATATGCATTCTGCAAGGAGCTCGAAGTGTAGCACCAAGCCCAGCGAGCAGCGCTACAGAAGGAAGTGGAAACCTTGTGAACGGCGCTGCGTGCCTCCGAGCTAGAACGGGAGGTTGCTCGGGCGGAGAAGGAGGCACTTTCCAAAGTGCTAGCCGAAGTCGAGATGCGAGGTGTCGCCGAATATAAAGCGGGGCCTGACTTCAAGGAAGACTTGGAGCAATACGACGTGCTTTGCTACAAAATAGGCCTTAGCGCTGCAGAGGAGCGCGGTCGGTCATTGGCCACCACTGAGTACACTCGCGAAGCGTTCGAGACGGCCGTAAAGGAGTGCCGGCGAATAACCCAGGACTTGCGGTTGGACGGAGTGCGGTTCATGCACTTTCGTTCAGGGCGTATGTCCCATAGGAGCGATGACATCGGGCCCTCCAAGCAGGCTTCGTAGTTGCATCTGTTTGTCTTCTTTTTTTGTGTAGCTCGGGATTTCCGAGCTTCTGTAAGAAAAGGAATTTTAATGAATCCCTTTTTGAGTGAGTGGCTTCGCTTTTCCTATCTTCTTTCCCTTTCTATTGTTCTGTCTAAATAGAAATTCGTCGACCGTTTTAAAGGGTTCGCAATTACCGCACAAGTCGTTTGGAACAGCAAGAAAGTTCCGACCAGGGGTGTTATGCGGAACGCTTTATGCTTGGTAGTATCGCCTCGGTCCTTTTGAGCTAGAAAAGCTCTAAACAAGGATAGCTCGGATACCAGCACAAGCCGGCCGAAAGAACGGGAAGAAGAGAAGTAGGATGCCGAACATGAGGCTTTTACAAGTAGTAAGCATTTAGGTTAGAGACATGCCAAGTCCTAGGTATGGCATCGCCACTAAGAGAGGCGAGTTTATAAGAGCCTTTCCCAAGGACATGAGTGACCTGATAAGGTCCTTCCCATTTAGGGGCAAGTTTGCCAGTCACCTTTCTGGGATCTGATGCCGAGCAGCGCCGGAGGACTAGATCACCTTCGAGGAAGCGCCGTTCCCGAACTCGGGCATTATAGTATTGCGCAAGCCGTTGCTGATAGGAGACCAGTTGTATGCAGGCGTCGCCTTGATGTTCACCGAGCATATCTAGGTTCTCTCGTAATGTACGGTTGTTGGCAGCTTCATCGAAGTGAGTAGTCCGGATGGTTGGGAGAGCTACTTCCAAAGGTACAACAGCTTCAGAGTCATAGGCCAAGTGGAAGGGGGTCTCTCCGGTAGCCACTCGTGCTGTTGTTCGATGGCACCATAAAACGTTAGGGAACTCGTCGATCCAAGAACTTCCTGCAGCTTCCACCCTTGTGCGTATCCCGTGTAGCAATGCGGTTGGCGTTTTCTACCAAACCGTTTGCTTGGGGATGTGCTACTGAGGTGAAGTGGTTGTAGATGCCGAGCTCAGAGCACTTCTGCTTAAAGAAGGTGCTGTCAAACTGCTTCTCATTGTCAGAAGTGATCACACTTGGAACGCCAAACCGGCAAAGAATGTTCTTCCATACAAACTTCCACGCAGCTTGCTCGATGATCGTGGCAATGGGTTCTGCTTTGATCCACTTGGTGAAGTAGTCGATAGCCACGAACAAAAACTTCTTTCGTCCTTGGGCCTCTGGGAAAGGTCCCAAAATGTCAATGCCCCACCTAGCGAAAGGGCGAGGTTCGAACAGGGTGTGAAGTTGCTCTGCGGGCTGCTTAATAAGCTGCCCAAACTTCTGGCATTCCGGGCACCTTCTAACGAAGGACAGGCAGTCCTTTTGCAGAGAAGGCCACCAGAATCCTGCCAGGATAATGTTGGGTGCCAGCGTTCTGCTACCCAGGTGGCTTCCGCACAACCCCTCGTGAACCTCCTCAGTAGTTGAAAGTGCCTCTCCGGGGCTTAGGCATCGCAGAAGAGGCCTTGAAAGGGATCGCCGGTACAATTTGCCTTCAATGAGGGTGAACCTCTGGGAATGCAGTCTGATCTTCCGAGCTTCGCTTTGGCTAGGCGGAAGCTCCCTCCGAAGTAGATAGGCCAGGAGAGGGTCCATCCAGCTCAAAGCCAGAGGGCTAGACTCTACGGCCGCTATATCCACACTGGTGCTCGGTGAAGCCAACTCTTCAATGAATATGGAGCGAGAAGGGGCAATGTCACCTGAAGACACCAACTTGGCAAGTGCATTGGCACGCGCATTCTACTCCCGTGGCACGTGTATCACTTCAAAATAGAGGAGACCCTCTGCTCGGCTTTTGACCTGCTGGAGGTATTGTGCCATGCGGGGCTCCCTTACCTCGAAGTGTCTGTTCACCTGGCTGGCGACCAACTGTGAGTCACTGAAGACCTGCAGTCGCAGAGCACCGAGGTGCCTGGCCATTCGGATCCCGAACAGCAACGCCTCGTACTCCGCAACGTTGTTGGAGGCAGGAAAATAGAACCTTAAGGCGTACTAAAACTCCAGACCCTCCGGAGAGGTGAGCACTAGGCCTGCTCCGCTCCCTATAACGCAAGAGGATCCGTCTACATAGAGCTCCCAAGGGGGCTCATCAGCCAACGGCGGGTCCCGCTCGGCTGGGAGGGTGCACTCTGCAACGAAGTCAGCCAGCGCTTGTGCCTTGATAGCCATCCTTGGATGGTAGCTGATATCAAACTCGCCTAGCTCGATTGCCCATTTCATGAGTCTTCCGGAAGCCTCTGGCTGCTAAAGGATAAGCTTCAACGGCTGGTCAGTGAGGACTGTGATTGAATGGGCCTGAAAGTAGGGTCTAAGCTTCTGCACAACTGTGACCAGAGCAAGGGCGAGCTTCTCTGCTCGAGGGTACCTTCTTTCAACTTCTTGAAGGACCATGCTGATGTAGTAGACAGATGATGTGCCGCCATCTCTTCTCTGATTAGCACTGCACTGATGGAGTGTTCACTGACCGAAAGGTACACGAACAATGGTTCTCCGAGCACAGGTTTTGAGAGAACGGGTGGGGCCGCTAAATACGTCTTCAGCTCGGTGAAGGCAGCTTCGTAGTCCTCGGTCCACCATACATGCCCCCCTTGGTGTGAGGTGCCCTTGGGGCCTCGCGGCAACCTAAAGAAGTTGAAACTCCTCTCGGCTGCCCAGGACATGAACCGGTTGAGTGCGGCGAGGCGTCTAGTGAGCCGCTGGACGTCGCAGACTGTCTTTAGACTGTTCATCTCCAAGATGGCTTAGATCTTCTCGGGATTGGCCTCTATTCCTCTATTCGATATGAGGAAACCGAGGAACTTACCCGAGCGCACTCCAAACGCACATTTGTCTGGGTTAAGCTTCATGTTGTATTTTCGTAGAGTTGCGAAAGTTTCTGCGAGGTCGGGGATGTGGTCAGTGCTCGTAAGTGTTTTGACCAGCATATCATTGACGTAGACTTCCATATTGCGCCCGATCTACTGCTAGAACATCTTGTTGACCAATTGTTGGTACATCGCGCCTGCGTTCTTCAGACCAAAGGGCATCCTGGTGAAACAGTATAAGCCCAGGTCGGTGACGAATGTAGTGGCGTCTTGGTCTGGGGGATGCATGCTGATCTGGTGGTACCCAGAATATGCATCCAGGAAGCTAAGGAGCTCGTGCCCGGACGTGGCGTCTACCAGCTGGTCGATGCGCGGCAAAGGAAAGTTGTCCTTGGGCGTAGCCTTGTTAAGATCTTTGTAGTCCACACATACGCGCCATTTGCCATTAGCTTTACATACGAGGACCACATTGGAGATCCACCTTAGGTAGTGAGCTTCCCGGAGGAGCCCAACTGTTCGGATTTTGACAATGTGATCATGGATCACGATCTGCCGTTCTCGGTTGACGGGTCACCGCCGCTGCTGGACCAGTGGAACCTTTGGGTCCAGATGAAGGTGATGCACCATTATGTCTGGAGAGATGCCTGGTATCTCATCATGCGACCATGCAAACACATCTAAATTGTCTAAGAGGAATGCCTTGTAGCGTTGTTGTTTGGCTTCCGGAAGCAGCGAGCCAATATAGAGGACATGCTCGGGGTCGTTATCTATGCAGACCGGAAGTAAATCTTCAGCAGGAGTTTCTCGGCTGGTAGAAGGCTGGTCGACTTGTGGAGGCACGGGGATCAGGGCTTCGAGAGGCTGCTTGTCCCTTAGTGAGAGGACATAGCACCGTCGAGACTCGCATTGGTCGTCGAGCACCTCACCGATCCCACACGGAGTGGGAAACTTCATCTTATGATGGAGAGACGAAGGTACTGCCTTAAGTCTTCCGATCAAGCCCCTGCCGAGGATATATAGCATTGTAACCAGGCATATTCTGGATGACCAAGAAGTCCACCATCTTGGTCATGCTTCTTGGGGTCGTCCCAAGAGTTATTGAGAGGTGAGCTCGTCCCATGGGCTGAATTGAGACCCCTGAGAAGCCGAACAAAGGTGAATCAACAGGGGTGAGCTGGTCGATTTTCAGACCCATAAGTAAAAAGCAGTCGTAGGCCAACACATCTGGTGCACTTCCATTATCCACCAAGATCCGGCGCACATTACAATGGTTGATGGTGGCTGAGACCACCAATGCATCTGTGTGTGGAGTAGTAACTCCTACAAAATCTTCGTCCGAGAAGGTTATAACCTCCTCGGGCTGTGCGTGTGCGGGATTAGGGGGATAAGGGGCTGGTCGGGGTGCTGAAGGCCTGTCCACAATATGTACCCGCCGAGTGTAGTCGCGTCGGCTTTGGGTGCTTTCTCCTCCCGTGCTGAAGCCTTCCGCGATCACATTGATCTCCTGCCCGTTAGGCTCATTGTTGATCGACTGCTCGGGAGTTTGCTCTCGGCGTCTGAGGCGATCTTCGTTGCGGCGCACATACCGTCCGAGATAGCCATGCTTGATGAGGGACTCAATCTCATCCTCAAGTTGGCAGCATTCGTAGGTGTCGTTGCCATGGTCGCGATGAAAGCGATAGTACTTTTCTTGGTTGAGCCTTCGGGGGTCGGAGCGCATCCTCGGCGGCCATCGAACGTAAGGCTCGTCCCAGATCTTGGCCAGGATCTGCTCGGGGGCCACCATGAGTGGGGTGTAGTCAGTGAAGGGGCGTGGTCGGCGCGGTGAATCCCCGTTGCACTGCCCTTTCGTTCGATCACGGTCGAAACTGTTGTCGGAAGGCCTCTTCTTGTCCGATGATTCGCCCTGCTCTGCTCGGCCAGCGGCCAGGCTCTCCTCGCAGGTGGCGTGAGGCTGGGCGGTGGAGAGTAGCTCGACGAGGGTGGATGGCTACTGTACTCCCAGGGTTCTCTGTAGGAAGCCATCGCAAGTGCCTTGGATGAGGGCATTGGTGGCCAACGGAACGTCGAGGCGCGGAATGCGGAGCGCCTCTGTTTGGAACCTCTTGACGTAGTCCCAGAGCGCTTCTCCCTTGTTCTGCCGAACAGCGAGAAGGGAGGCCGCGGTGCGCGGCTGCGACTTTCTGCCCAGGAAGTTGTCTCGAAAGGACTTCTTCAACAGGTGGAAGGAAGAGATGGAACTTGCAGAGATGGCTTCAAACCAAGCCCGAGCAGTTTCCTTTACGATGGCCAGGAAAGCCCGACACTTGGCTGCATCAGATGCCCCATGGAACACCATATGCGACTTGAACCCATGGATGTGATCCGCCGGGTCGGTGGTGCCATCGTACGGCATGATGGTGGGCAGGGGAAGCTTGGGGGAGACCCGAGCTTCTAGGATCTCCGCAGTGAAGGGGGAGCGGAAGGCCAGTTCCTCGTCCATTGGAGCCTTGCCCTTTGCCCGCTGGACCATCGCATCTACACGATGTTCCAAATCGACGATGCGGTGGAGATGCATGGCTAGCTCCAGGTCGGAGGGCGGAGAAGCCTTGCGTCCAGACCTATGGGAGTTGGCGCCCACAACGGAATGTGCGGGGGATGGAGCCGCTGTGGAGCGACGTGGCGAGCGGTCGCGATGCTCCGGAGTGCGCCTCCCAGATGGGGCCCGACGCGATCGTCGCAGCGAGTCTTCCTGCTACTCCAGCGGCACAGGAGGGGTGCGAGAGCATCGGTGAGACGACTCCGCCTAACGCTTTTGCGGCAAGGAGGCTGCCAGGGCTGGGTACCTGGTCATCTGGGCCTGGAGCCCCAGGCAGATCCCTGTCAAGTGCTGCATTTGTCCCCGGAGTTCTGCTACATCCAGGGCAGTTGCAGGCACAGCAACGGCAGAGACGATGCCGGTTGCTCCGGCGGGGGCGACGACAACGTCGACAGGGGGGACCTACTGACGAGAGTCCGCCCTGGACTGACGGGACCTCGTCATTCGGCTCCCAACGTTTTGGTATGAGGATCGTCCGCGAGCCATGGCTGTTGTCGTTCCCACAGACGGCGCCAAAAGTGTGAGGGTGTTTTCCTGTTTGGGCTAAAAGCCAAATGGGCCTCCACTTGGAAGAGAGAAGACGATCACCGGTGCAGACGGATGACTACAAAACCAAAACCAGATCAGGGGGGGCCGGTTGAAGAACCGAGGAGAACCCTTCGATGCTTAAGTCAGAGCGGGACTAAAAAGCTTGAAGGCACAGGGGTTCTCGTGTGTGTTGCGCGAGGGCAGTGTGTGTAAGATGATGTCCCTTTGCATGGAGATCACCTGGGCCTTTTGTAGGCGAAGGTGTCGAAGGGGTGAGGGGAAACGTCCCCCCAACGGTTACCGAAAAAGGCACGCCAGTTGGGGCTCTTGGAGGGGAGTCATGCGTTGAGGCGCCCCTTGAGGGACCCTGCAGTTAATGCGCACCACTTGATCATGGGGTGTGTGCCTCGTCGTGGGCGTAACCGTCGCTGCTTGGCGATGAACTTTGCTGATCCTCATGCTTGGGAGGTACCGAGCAGGGGGGACTGCTCGGTAACTGGACCGCCTGCTCGGTGCTTGGAGTTGACGAAGTTGAGGCATGCTTTGAGTCAGTGTTGTTCGGCAGGAGATGCCTAGGCCACATAGGCTATAGGGTGTTCGGAGATCACCCCTGGGGCCTGAAGATGTCTTGCTCAGGGCTCCTGCTCGGAGTCAGCAGGCTGCGCTCGGGAACGCGTGGCGCTTGCGAGGAGTGTCATGTAGAGCTGTACTGGGCCATGATGGGCCCTAGGGGTCTAGATGGTTAGAAATAACCACCACACAGGGAAAGAAATATTTCTCTAAAAATTATTGGATGTGTCAATTTTATAAATAAATATAATTTTCAAATAAAATATAATACATATATATGTGTGTGTGTTCATAATATTATTTGACTTTTTTTGTTTAAACGAATATTATTTTGACAAGCGCGCATTTATCTCCGCCACTAGTTGCATGCTCCCGTCAAATATCGTTTTCGTAGCAATGTATTACTTGTAGACGTTGTAGGATTAAGAGTTTATACTTCTCAGATGTTACATCACTTATTAACCTCTTCACTTGGCTGTCATTAGATTCCAATGCTCTTCCCCCTAATGGATAAATATAAAAGTGAGCAGAAAATTTTGATACTGCTCATTCTTGTAGTTATATGCTCAATATTATATAAGTAAAATGTGGCAATGGGCAAAATTATGTTTATTTATATATTGTTGAGTTTATCTAATGGATCGAGAGGTAGGCCGGTTGAGAGACGCTTTTAGGAGTGAGAGGAGTCATGTGCTAACTATAAGAATATTGGAAACTACCTTATTACTCTCCTAATTAATTACGTTAAAAGAATCCAAACTCTTGCAACAATGTTAATTAATATCAATCGTAGTCACTATTACATAATGTAGAATGAAATTACTAAAAGACATCATTAACCTGATAAATGTTCTGAATATCACATCATTAATAGATAACAGGGGAATCAATGACCAAAATCCAAAATTGAAATAATATGGGATACCATACATATTCAGTAGCAAACCCATATAAAAGTTGTTACCATATGTGTAACATAGGTCGGCTCTGACCGAGGTAACCACCGAGGTGTTCCTGGTCGAAGAATGAGCCAAGACGACTAAGTCGATAAATCCTATTTGAGGCGCATTTGGCCTACGCGAGACGCTTGTTCCGAGCTCCCGAAATGACCTGTAAAGTCCTTTGAGAGGTCACGGCGGGAAGACACTCTGACGATCTTATCAGTCGCTAGTCGAGAAGAATGACCTAGTCTATGAAGTTGAACAACATATTTACGTCTATGGAGTGTATGCCTCTTTTATAGTGATAGAATACCTGTGTAACAGCTAGAGACTCCACGAATCTCGTCAGGGATCTCCGTGCCGGCATGTCAGATTAGATCGTGGTCTTGATGGCCGCAATTACCATGCGCACAATCCTTGGATGTCGCCTTTAACAGATGCATCGGTAGTTACGCGAGCCACTCTCCGAAAATCCCGTGGACACGTTGGACTCCAAATCGGCTATGACTGAGCTGAGAAAACCGTCCTCGACCGTCGGCTCGAGACGTGAAAGGAGGTAGATCTTACTGACTTGAGTCGTCGGATCAAACGGAGCCAACGTTCCGCCTGAGCTACAAAGGGACGTCGGCCTATGCTCTTAATGAGGTCGGCCGAGCTCGAAGATTCAGCCGACTTGCTGGGAACTCTCTGTATCAAAAGTGATGCGTTATGCATGTATGTATCGTATGTTTTTAATATGTATGGACCTTGTATATGTATACGAAATGCTATCTTTGCCAATCAAATACCAGATCGATCATGGACGGACCCAATGAAGAATCAGTGGGGTCATGTGACCCCACTGAATTTTTAAAATCCTATTAATGAGTCTAAAATTTTCCATTACATTAACTTGATTGAAAATTTTTCTAAAGGGAGTGACCCCACTAAAAAATTTTCTAGGTCCATCTATGAGATCGATGGGTCTTCGTCTTGCTTACGTAGGTTATGTGAATATCATAAATTTAACATACTATGGCAGGGACCTCAAAAACGTCGACTTTTTATATTGGCAAAAATCAGACAAGCTCTTAGAAGTTCTTTACGTGTTTGACCAGAGTTCGAATTTCGACAGACAGAAGCATCTAAGTCCTTGAGAATGTCATCAAAGTCCTTGAGAGATAGAACCCTTAGCTCGGTTCAGAAGTTCAAAATCTTAAGCCACGCTGTTCCATTTCCGGGCAAGCCATGCCGATGACCTACTGATCCATCCAACACCGAAGACTCATAGATACAGGTTGTGGATACCAAAAGCCTGAAAGGAAAAAAAAATCTTAAAAGGCATTTCTGCACTCCGAGATTAAGTTAAAATGCATTATTCTTCGTGACAAACATTATCCTGTGATTAAGAAAGAAAAAAGCTAGATAAAACGACATTTATACCTTTGAAATATATTGTATCCGAAGATTATTTTCTCCTTAAATCTACATATTGTATCATGTACCTCTAAAATCTTGAAAATCAATCAATTATACCCATTTGATTTTTTTTTTGTATCCGTAACCCTATATCATTTTTTCTCATTAAATACCTGAATCGGCTATTTTATTGATAATAGAAGGTGGACCAAATGGCATAAATATTCCACTATCGTATGAGGGGGGGAATTAAATATATGAAATTAAACGATAGAGACAGGGACATGACTTGATGAGATACATACAATTTAAAATGCAAGACAGAATATGTAGATTCCAAAGAAACATTTAAATTTGATAGATTCTGGGGGTATATATATAATTTTATGTGTATTTTTTTATTTAATGAATGTTAATTTCAAACAAAATTTGTCGTACCGTATAGATCGATCGTGCCATATTATTCGTGACATAATACGACACGATCCATACTATATTGATTGGTCAACCAAAAATATCAAATCAATTGGCCAATTTTCTTCCCTGTTTAAAAATCAATTCCCTCTTTAAAAATCAAATAGACCATTAAATTTAAACGTTACCTTGATAAAAATGCGTCGACCGATAAAAAAATATCATTCGACTCATTTTTAATTTTAAATTTTGATTTGTTAGACGTCTAAAGATGCTCCTTAGAAGAATCAGTTGACTGGTAAGAAGAAATAAATCGACGGATTTTACTATACCACGTTGATCGTGCCGAGAGTTGCAAAGGTACGATACGGCTATGCGGCTACAATTAACAGTGGTACGGAGAACCTTGATTTCAAGGTATCACCCAAAAAATGGGGGATGATTACAAGGGTGGAGTGGTGGGGGAGTCAATAATAATAGAGATGAGAGATGGCAATCCCGATGGTGATAATTAAACTCATCGATTGTTCTTCAAAAGATCTTAATACACATTGCCAAACAAATGGCATCCACAAAAAATATATGAAAAAGGCTTAGTATATTTTTATATTGCATTTAATTAAGTGTAATATGATTATACACTAAATTTATGTGACACCCAATAATTAGATTGCCACTTTATCACTCCTCATGTGAGAGGAGAGGTGTCACATAAACTTAATGCCTAATCATATTAAACTTAAGTACAATAAAAAAAGTGCACTAAACATTTCTCAAAATATATTGGTGTTTGATTCTGTTCGGTTCAACCATATAAATCGGTTCAGAGCCAAATCAAACCAAACCAAACCAACGGAGTCATCCCAAGATCAGACGTTACCCCACTCGAGGTGCACGCCAAAACCCCGCCTCTACATCATGATTCTGGGATCAGAATCTTTAACAAATGTGCTGCTATATTCAATCTTGTATTTCTCTTACCAGAACACTGAATCCATCCATGTACACTGTCCGATTTACTAGTACAGCCGGTATATACTCTGATATACCAAATATGGAAAACGAACAAACTACTAATCACTGTGATTATGATTGATAAGCAAGACAGCCAAGATACCACGACCATTACTAACACAACTGTGGGCACTGCAGTTCAAAGCTCCTCCTGTATCACGGTAATCAACCACCTCATGGTGGGAAATCCAAACCCAACGTAGCTGCTGCACCTTGCCAATGAGGAAGGCGAAACAAAATTGAGAGGATCGAGAGACCCGACCCCGTCCGATATAGATTGAACATTAGCTCCACAGTTCCTTGTCTCCGGCTAGCATTTGAATGTGGAAGCTGCAGAACCCATCAGGAGTGTTAAGGGAAACTCGGAACAACACGGAAAACACAGATGCGAACAAGAGGCTACCGGCACCATTTTCTGCAGAGATTAGTGCAACATTTCATCTAACTTCTGTCTGTATTGGGCGAGACTCTGGAAACAAAAGGGAGTGCAGCCATCAGTCTCCAAAGAAAAGACATATTAGGCATAAAAAAGAGCATGTGATACTGAAAATACCGTCACCAACACCATCATGAATATACTGAGAATTGAAATTGTTAAGGACTGATTCCAATTGCAAAGTACTACGGTTCCCCCATTACCAAAATGAAACCCTTGCCATGTACAAAGATTCCAATCTGAAAATATTCATTAATGCAGGTGATTGGAGGCCATGTCACTTTCTAATTGGTCATTTATGATGCTGCTATCAGCACAACGTTTCCTCAGTATTATTCTGAACAATAATCACTTCTTCTAAAGATTGCCTTTTACTGTATAAAAATTTCGACCAGGTGGAGGTTTTAAAACAGAGTAATGTCAACTTCCAGGCATTTCAAAGAAAACTACCTCAAGTCAAGTCCAATCCAAAGGTAGATAGGCTGAACCAACATCTGGTTAAGGAGTACTGGCAGATACTAACTAGCTTCTTGGGATGGTCTATCTTCTATAGCATGCATCTTTGTACAATTCCGCAACCCAACACTGACAAATTTTTACTATGTGATCTTTGTACAATTCCGCAACCCAACAATGACAAATTTTTACTATGTGCTGTTTGAGCTCAACAACAAAGAAACTGCTATCCTAAACAAATAACAACTAGAAGGTACTGATTTAAGTATATGACACATAGAGCAAAGAGAGGCACATTATGGGGTTTTGTCGTTGTAAAGGTTTGTGGTTCTGACAGAAGGAACTGTTCCCCTTACATCCCAAACAAATTAAAATAATGTTGATATTCATGAAATACTCTTGAGCATTTGTGTGCATCTGAGCTCACTTGCATAGGAAAACGGCCATTTTATGCCACATGCATACGCCACACATGAAGGATGGACCATTTCATGCAGGATGGACGCCTTAATGTACAATGATGACGGTCAATGATCTCAAATTTTGCCACAAGCTGTTTGAAATTCAAAGAAAAAACTATGGCATTTTCCTACATGCTACCAGAAAGAAAGCAAAAGGCACTATCAGGCTTCTGGTCCACAAATATTTGTGTGGTTCCAAATAGATTCCAGTTATCCTAAATTAGAGAAGGAAAATCACAGAAAACAGAGTTTGAAAGGGAAATATGCCGTGCTGAGTATTAACAATTACTTTAATGCAATCACATTAGATCCTAAAACGCAACCATCTACTCCACTTTCACAAGATTCGAAAGAGCTTTAAGACCTCCCCCCCACCAAAAAAAAAGGAAAAAAATTTCAAGCCAATGATAAATAACTCAACAGATGAAATATAGAGACTGGATTCTGATATGCATGGGATGCCTAAAAGACACATGGTGCCAAGGATTTTAAGCACCAAATGGGTGCTTTATACAGGGAGTTACATACCCTTGTGTAAGCATAAACTCCGGCTTCAGAAGGTCCCACTGGGCTTCCCCTTCTGATGAACTTTCCTTCTTTAAATATATAAAGCATTGGAATGCCGGTTGATAGCTCAAGGGTAATAACCTGTCAAGAAATATTTTCTTTATTAATACGAGTGCATATTCATAAATAATAACTAAACAATAAAAAAAACAGAATGATAATTGTGATTCATGCATGAAAATTATCCTAACATTGCAATATGACTCACCTCTTGAGAAGTTAGTTTGTCAAGGTACATAATAATGGACCGAAGTGAATTCCCATGTGCAGCAATCATTACATTCTTGCCATGCAGGAGCTGAGGTTCAATCTGTAACAAAACCAATTCCTGGCATCAGACGCCTGAGAAGAAATTTCACTTTCTAATTTCTCCACAGAGGGTGAAAGTTCAAGACTGTAAACTGTTTTTTGAACATAGTTATGAAATATACTATATATATATATATATAGAAACTATTCATTTATAACAGGTCATTCGAGAAATACCTCACATAGGAATGTTGGAGGAAACGAAGGGACTTGTAATTTGCATTCATTGGTAAAAATCTCCTACAAGAGGACAAGCTTGGAAGCAAAATGCTAACCTGATCTTTGAAATATGCAACAGCTCTTTCAGCACACATTTCAAGGCTCTCGCCATTAGGCGGTGGAATATCATAACTACGGCGCCATTCATGGACCTGCTCCTTTCCAAATCTATCAGCCGTCTCCTGCTTATTGAGGCCCTGTAGTTCTCCATACCTGCAGGAAAAGATTGGCAAACAAAGATATCAGGAATGCCTATCTAAGGGATTAGCTGTTTAAAAAGGGATTGCAATCAGAAAGGAAGAAGCATTACATTCTTTCATTTAACTGACAAGCTGCAATTACTGGTATTGATTGCTTCTTGGTCTCTTCACTATAAATCTGGCTCCAAGTCTTTGCCTGTTCGTTCTCATTGTGAACAATAATTGGAACCTACAAATCAGGGACACACAAGAATGTTACATCACCTTCCACAAAGCAGTAAGAGAAAATATGAACGGGTTGTTTTAAAAGGGGCACAAGTGAATCTTTTCAACAAAGTAAGGCAGAAGTCCACCTTCTTGCGTCGATGCTGGGTCATTGCAAGCATTGCTGTCATCTGAGCACGGATTAATGAAGATGTATAGATCATGTCCACCGGTATATTGCTAATTCTTTTGCCAGCTTCGATTGCCTCCTCAACGCCCTTCTCAGTCAGAGGGACATCAACACAACCTGTGAAGAGATTTTTCTCATTCCACAGGGACTCTCCATGGCGAATCAGAATAAGAGCAGCTTCATCTGGCATGAGTTTAAAAATAAAAATTTAGAAGGGTGCCAACAAGTTAATTGAAATTCTTTCCAAAAAGTTAATTGGAATTCTTTCAACACAACTATGTCATCCTGTGAATTTACTGCAAATTAGTGGTTGGTTCTTCCTACATGCTAATGCATGTCTCTTTTTTTTTTTCCTAGAATGCATGTCTCAAGTGAACTTCCATGTATGTCCCGTCAGGGTGGGACATGTACCTTCCTTGTATCACCATCATTATTTGGACCCTATCCCCTGTACTTTCTGACAGAAATGAAACTTTGCCATTTTTGATCTGTCTAATGATGTACCCATTAGTTAAACAATGAAAGCCAGAGTACTTTCTTAATAATTAAGTCCAACTATTTTTCTTCTTTCCCAAAAGTAAGTGGATTATACCACCAATTTTACTTGGGGATAAATGGAGGTATTATGATCTAGGTAGGAGAAATCTTAACAAACTACAAGACAACTGCTAGAAAATAAATGAAATCTTAACAAACTACAAGACAACTGCTAGAAAATAAATCAACATCCTATGTAACATCAAGACAGAAGAGTCGAACAAAAATGACAAAGTCTTAATCCTTAGTGAATACTCCTTTTGTCTGATGGAAAGTTAGTAGTTGGAGTCAGGGCTCAGGATCCTCTTCAGGCAGGGTTGTCAGGATCTCCTTAAAATAAATGTTATAATTTATTGTTTCATTTACTTAAGATATTACATGTAAATAAGGAAGTACCCCCCATTTGAATCTAATAAAAATATCAAAAAAATCATATCTTTTACCAATAAAAAGTCAACTCTCCCACCGAAGAAGAAAATCGCGATTTCGATGATTTTAACGAAATGTTAACTTTTTAATCTCTCATAATTTGGTCTATCTAAAAATTTGATAATTCAAATAAACCATATGGAACACTAAAAATCTAAAGTCCGGTAAAAAAAGTCAAATGTGCATGTGACTTCTTCAAGGGAGCCGCTCTCCTACTGACAGTACTTAGTCTGTTTGAGACCTCTTAAGATTTGGTCAAACCTAAACTATCATCACTCAACTCATGAGAATTGTCACTTTCTAGTTTCTTTTCAATTAGAAAGTGAAAAATCTCATGAGTTTAGGTGATGATAGCTTAAGTTTGACCAAATCCTAAGATGCTTCGAGCAGACTAAGTGCTGTCAGTAGGAGAGCGACTTCCTTGGAGAAGTCACATGCACGTTAGACTTTTTTACCGGACTTTGAATTTTTAGTGTTCCATATGGTTTATTTGAATTATCAAATTTTTATATAGACCAAATTATGAGAGATTAAAAAATTAACATTTCGCTAAAATCATCGAAATCGCGATTTTCTTCTTCGGTGGGAGAGTTGACTTTTTATTGGTAAGAGATATGATTTTTTTGATATTTTTATTGGATTCAAATGGAGGGTACTTCCTTATTTACATGTAATATCTTAAGTAAATGAAACAACAAATTATAACATTTACTTAAATGATATTCGGGTAAATAAGGGGATCCTGACAACCCTGCCTGAAGAGGATCTTGAGCCCTGACTCTTGACAAGTGACAACCCTGCCTGAAGAGGTATCAGACGAATCGGGGCGAATCAGGGATCGGATCGTGACGGATCTGCGAATCGGATCGGATGGCATCGGATCCACTCGATTCGCGGCCAAGCGGCGGATCCATGCGGATCACAACTCGGCCCGCCCTTGATCCGCTCCGGTTCGGGGGAATCGGGCCGATTCACCCCGCCATGACAAACCATGGTTGGAGCATCCTTTGTCAAGAATTGAAGCTCCTAATGCATCATGATTGTTATCAGACACTTCAACTGCACTGCAGTAACC
Source organism: Colocasia esculenta (assembly GCA_014218235.1). Lineage (NCBI taxonomy): Eukaryota > Viridiplantae > Streptophyta > Magnoliopsida > Alismatales > Araceae > Colocasia > Colocasia esculenta. The sequence continues at coordinate 75,044,448 of CM024764.1, read as the reverse complement.
AAGAAAAGACAACCAACATTCAGCTCAGCTGCCAACTCTCTGTGAAAGGGCTGCCGGAGGCAAAAACGTTGTTGCGCCATCTCTCCAATCCTATGATGATGAAATTCTTTCTGGGCTATCACCTCTTAAACCTGACATCCTCCCCCCACAACCCCCAATTCACCCCCACCCCCTCCTAGATGCACAAACGAGACCAACTTCTTGAGCCTTATCATTAGCAACATCCACTGGTCTACCCAGCGATATTCCACCATCTGGAATATTCCCATAGCTAACTGGAGACTGACGGTCACCCTCCTTAACAATCACCCTGGATTTGACCACCCCTTCTTTTGTCATTTTTTATTGTTTATTTTAATTTTTGTGGGGGGGGGGGGGGGAGAGAGAGAGAGAGAGAGAGAGAGAGAGAGGTGTTTAAAGCCCTGTACTCCTTGTTCAGCCACTTATTTAGGCCTTCTCGAGGTTCCTTTGCATGTTCTGATCTTTTAGTAATTAGATATGTGCTGTAAGATAGAGCTGCTGATGTAAATAAGCACACCCTCTACGAAAAAACGGACAGGGCAGGCTTTTTTTCTCGCTGAATGTTGAATAAGATACTAATTAGAAAGGCAGTCTCAACTATTAAAAGAGAAAATTATCCGACAAAAGGTTTCATTCCACGAGGGTCACACTAAAGTCAAACATAGATAATTACCAACATGATTACAAAGAAAAGAAGAGTGTTGTTCTCACAGCCCAAAATCCATCCTATGTCATCACTCAATTGCAAGATAGTGGATGTAAATTAATGTAAAATTAGCTTTATATTACTTAGAGCATATTATACCACGTACTGTCAGTTATTGTTAAATTAACTGGGTATGATTCAAGATGAATCATATTGCACTGACCAAATGAACTCCTTAGAAGTTCAAAAGTCATGCCTCAACATGCATGCAGGAAAGATGCAAAATTGAATCCTTCATCACCAAAAGTAAACTCTCTGAATGTAAAGATTTATCAAGACTTGATGAACGCCCTGATACTTAATGATATTTTGCCTCATTTTTCTCTCTCCATTTATTCTAAACTGTTGAAAATTTTTGACACTAAAGCATAGTGATGAATCCCAACGTCAACACGAAGGGTAAGATGCAACCTAAACAGATATATTGGGACACTATGGAGGGACATACAACAATTCAATGTCTAATGTAAAATTTCCCATTATTGCAACTTTGCAAGTGCAAGACACTAATCAAGAATAGCGCATAAACAAAAAAAGCGCCAACAAGTCGATAACAAGTTGATAACAATGCATTCCACTTCAGAAGATCATTAGAAAAAAGAATCTATACAAAATCATTCGTACTTGATTTCTTCCGGGAGTCGCTACCACTTTTGCTTGATCGTAGTTGAACTGGATCAGCCACAGACGACTGAGATGCGGAAGCATGGATAACGCCCAATTTCCAACCACTAGAGCAACGAACTGCTCCTCTTAACAGACCAGTCTCGATCCCCAGGCTGTCGGATATAAACCGCACCGAGAAACTCCCAAGTCCGTTCCGGGAAGCGGACTTACTGTAGACTCCATGCATGTGGATCGCTCCAACCGCATGATGTGAACTGGTGGTTGCCATCTGATATGCATGAACAGATCACAAAATCAGATAACTGCCGTGTCACCGTTGAATACAAAAAAAGAGTCCGTATTTCAAAAATGAGCAAAATGAACAAAGCTACAAGGACGTGAAGTTCATATGGCGTCCCAAGAGTATATTCCAGCAGATGGAGAAAGTTTATTCAAAAGGACAGGCATAAGGATTGATGAACAAATGCATATTGTCCAGGTTGCAATCGACGGTGAGATAGATGGTCAACTCAAAGCATTCTTCTCCAAGAACCACATAAAGCATGCTACAAAGAGACATCCACAGCGTACATGTTCAGAAATTTTCAATCCAAAAAGGTAGGACGCCTTTTTGCTCGGTGCAAAACAAATTGGCTTCCCGCAAAACAGGAGGTGATCAGAAGACAGTTCGCCAGGAAAAAGTACATTGGTGTAACGAATTTCTACAGGAACGATACAAACAAAGGTGAAAAAGGAAGCTTTCCAAATTCATACCGATGAAAAGGTGGAGGAAGCAGAGGATGAAGTAAACTGTAAACTATTAGGCGAAAAACTACAACAAGCCCGGTCGCAACGGGTTCCAAGAAGTGGAATGTAAAACAGGAACAGAACCAAGACGGAAATCCCATACTAGGTGCATCAAACCCTCCAAAACCCGCAAAAACAATAAAAAAAATCCAAAGAAAAACAAAGTAACGCCCAATGAATCACCAAAAGGCCTCTCCAGCAATAGATCCGAAATCCAAAAGCGCCGTAACACATACATTGACAAGCTGAGAGAAAGGGAAAAAGAAGAGCTCCGAAAAAAGCGAAGCTCCCGATCGATGGATGAAGAGGGTCGGGAATAGTGGCTAACCTTTTTATAAAGGGAGGAAGGATCCACCGGCGACGAAACCGAAGAGGAACGAGAAGCGCGTCGAGGAGGGAACAGGGGGCGGCGTCTCCAACGGGAGCTGGTGAGGCGCGCCTGTCGGCTTCGCCAGCGGCGGGGAAGAGATCGCCCACCCACGGCCGTGGAGGGAGGGGGAACTTGGAGGAGCAGGTGGGACGGGAGGGGAAGCCTGCGGATGCCACGCACGAGGGGGACGGGGAGGGAGCGCAGAGGAGGCGCTGCCCATGGGCAAATGCCAGGTTCGGTTTTATAAAAGGCGGAGTTCTCGAAGTGACGTCTCAGGTGGGGTGGTCATTGGTGGGGAGGAAGTTGGCAACGAGTATGTGATGTTTCCTGTTATTTATGTACATGAGAAATATTTAGTGCAAAGACATTAGTTGCAAGAGTGTTATCTGATAGATCATGACATGTCAAATATATTATTTTATAAATGTAATTCAAATATTTATAAATTTAACTCAAATATTTAAGAACTAACGCAGATTTTTATAAATCTACTTGCAACTCAATTATAAATATGTAATTACACTAAATATTTCTCTATGTACATACTTGTCTCATCTATATAATTTAAATTGGAATTTTAAGTATATCGTATGTTCGACCTGTAAGTGTCTGCGTCATAACTTTTTTGAGTTAACGAAATATTCACACATATTTTTGACAAACCAAGATTTATTTCACAATATGTTTAGATAAAAAGGTGCCATCGAATTGCAGTTTTCTCTTTTCGAAAATGGAAGTGTTGCTTGGTGTATCCAACCGAGGCCACACTATAACTCCCTTTCCGTAAATTTTGTTTAATGTGTAAGAAGAGTTGGATTTAAATTACTCCCCACATTCTATCAAATTTACCAAAAAAAGAGAGAAAAAGAATCTGAATTATAGTCAAGTTGAGTCAAAGAGATGCCATGACACTATACACTTGGTATCATTTTACTCCTTAAGTTTTTTTTTTCCCTATCAACTGATTTGGAAATCAATAGTTAGAAAGTGTTAAACTTAAGTTGGATATTTTCTCAAAATCACCGGACTTCAATTCACTCTTATCCATACAATTTAATCTCATTTAAACAATCAACTTAAAGATATTACAGTAATAAAAATGTGTGATATATATGATAGGAGTGTTCATGATTTGATTTGGTTTGATTTATAAAAAATTTTAAAAAAATCTAATCAAATTAAATTCGGACCCAACTCGAATCAAACCAAATCAAAATCTTTTGAAATCAAACCAAACCAAATCGAAATAAGTTTAATTTGAAAATAAATGGACATTTAAATTTTTTTAGTCTTAAATAAGATTTTAATCACTTATTTCTCTAATAAATTATTATCAAATAAAATATTAAATGTTGATTATCATATTACCCTCCATAATATGTATTTTTACGTAAATATATTGAATAAATTATAGATATATACAAATTAAAATTTATTATTGTAATTCGATTTAATCGATTTGGTTTAGTTTATAGAGCTTAGAAACTGAATCAAATTGAATTTTTTTTCGATTTGATTTGAAACTAAATCAAATTTTTTTCATGTTCAAATCGAAGTCAACTAAATCAAAGTGAATCGATCAGTTCAATTTAATTTTTCGATTTGAATGAACACCCCTAATATATAAAGTAGATCATTCTATAAGTCTTTTATGTAAACAAAGAGGCAATATATGACATTAATGCCAACTCATGCCAGCTTAATCAAAGCCGTAGACAGAGACAGTCACCTATGTACATGGGAAAGTTGTGTTGTTCTAAACATTATTACAAGGTACGTCGCGTTTGGACATTTTTTCTTTCTTTCTTTCTTTTTTGTCACCGAGTAGAGTACCGAATCCGGTCAGCCTTAAATCCCCTCGAGGTGTCCATCCCTCCTAAGATGCGTCTGAAGATGGGAAAAAAAAAATCTATATAAACTCTCAACTAACCTGGTAGTTGCAGAAGCCTCCGGAAACCGGTCGGTCTCCCTGAATTGCTGGACCGGCGTCCGAATTTACCATAATGCCCTTAAACGTTCAAGATTTTTTGGCATGCAAAAATTCATTCCTTTCTTTTATTTCTCGTGAAAAAGAGGGAATATTCTCTACACTACACACTCTCTCCATTCTGTCAAGCAACGACTGATGGTGCTGTGAAAAAGGAGAAGGAAGTGATGATGCATGTCCTTGAAATGAAGGACATGATGTCTTGAATCCTCCAAAGATACATATATATGGAAAAAAACATATTTATTGCAAATCAAAATTTTACAACAAATGTTACAAATTTAATGAGGGTTTACCACCCAACCTTTTAAAGTTGGATCATTATGATATGGGATATTATTCTAATACCCCATGTTATGAGGCGACAAATCTTTATTAAATTTACAACACTAATTTGCACATATGAAAAATATTTACTATGATGAGAGCACAGCATGTGATAGAGAGCGGACTTGAGAAGAGCGCCGCACTCTTATCGAGCACCCTCTTGTCATCTTTCGAGCTCTAATTAGAGATGTTCGAAACATGATGGTGCACCGCTTGATCAGTGGTGCACCAAGTAGTTCCCTATATATATTCATCCAACTTTTTGAAGGATGCCTTTTGTGGGCATGCATGATCATTTTTGCGAACAAAGATGACCTCCAATTAGAATGACTTTGTACATACTTTTAGCTTAATCATCATTAGTCTTTTCCTAAAAAACAGAAAAAGAGAGGAACCTCGGAGAAAATCCTGTTATCCAAGTTCGATGTTTCACATGTCGTACGCCCCATTACCTAGCTACGCATACTAGTTCAATATTCCATCAAGGTGAAAACGAGGAATGTTATCGATCATCAATTTACCTTCTCATGTAATGCTTTGTTGAAATTTATTCCTTGCCATATGAGCTGTCTTTCATATGGTGGGTAGTTGGTGTCTCCTCCAACTATTTTTATTTATTTATTCATTTATTTTATTATTTAGCTAAATGAGTTCATGGAAGTAGTAGTTGGGGATCATGGCCATCATTTGCCCAAAGGGCAGATGGACTTACTTGCTCGGGTTAATAGCAACTATAATAAAAATGAGGACGGTTAGGGCACTTTTCCAAGCTAACATATATATCACACACACGCACACATCCAACCCGTTGAGGGCATACATCACATGCGCCGATGACCCTTCAGCCAACATCGCGTCCAATCCGTACCTAGCTAACAAAGAGCTCCCTTTCGATTTTACCGAATGGGCACCCTAGCGTGGACGTGCTTGTAGTTAGTGCATGGACATCTTATGGAATGCAAATTTTCTAAATCACCGGTTTGTTGGATGAATCAGTTTTTTAAATATAGAGAAATAATTTCTATCCGTTTATTCAGTCCCAAATTAATTGGTCAGAAATTATGACCCAACTTCTTACCACTCAAGGTAATGGCCAAGTAATATTTGTTATCTATTTCATAAATAGTAACTATTTCTCTCTCTAATATATAATAAGCGTCAATTAATGGAGGGGAGAATTGACAAGAACTAGACTTAGCCCATAAAAGGTTGGAAAGTTATGGCTCGTAATTTGATGTCATATAAAATCAAGATGCATCCAAGTAGAGAGTTCGCTTTTATATACTACTTATCCGGGGTTTTGGGCTTCGTCACTAAAAGGTCGTACATATTAAAACTAAAAGATCTAAAAGATGTTTTTTTTCTTTTTAAGTTTTAGTCCATATGAAATGTTAACCTAATTTTCAGTTTCTATAATTTAACTATTTAGCCTTAAATTTTTACAATTAATTTCTAGTCCCTTCTTGTAAGTTGCTCAGACACACATCAGACGGTCAAGCCGACTCGACTCCCACGCCTTCGAACAGCATTCCAGGCATATTCCATGCCACGTGCTCGCCGCCCTCTCCTGTTTTCTGATGTTTCCGTTTTGGCACGTGAGACAGGTGCGCGGAGCCCGGGTCGGGCCGTCATCTTAAACATTTCCCATTCTACCCTGCATGGGGGCTTCGCGGAAACCAACCCATTAACAAGTACTGACAACTGATGCAGAAGTATTGAAGTCTGGCAGGTTTGGCTTGTCCGAAAATTCTAAGAAACTTCGGATGGAACGACATTAAACGAGCCGGGCCGGCCAAGAGCTGGAGACCCATTAGACCCGGCCCGCTTCTGATGGGGTTTGGGCTCTGCTTCTTAGGCCCGGAAAAAGCACCTCTGGGGTACCATGGGGATGCCCCTAATTACTGAGAATTCTCATGTCTATTATTTTGAGCTTAGGCGGGGCTCCTCTCAAGTTTGTGCCCTTTAAGTTTACTGCAATAAAATTTTAAAGGTGGGCTCGGGGTCTCAGATAAGTTCCGGATTAAAAAAAATAAAAGGAGGTTTCCCATGTCTAGTTGGACAAATCAAAGATCACAAAATGGATGTTTCAATCTATGATAATTTTGGTCGAAGGGATTTTGTAGGTCTTGTTTATATTATCTTTTGCCATCAGTTTTTGATCACCACAATCATACTAGTTAACTATGAACCCATGAAACTTAATTTTATTTCGAAACAAATCCACCATTAGCAACAGAAAGACTTAATCCTATATCATGATATCTCTCTAAGAAAGTTCAAATTCTTAAATTCAAGACTGAATAGGCAAATTATGAGGTCCAAGAGAATGGTATCACACACACAGATAAACGAGCAAGTGTCGGGTCTACGTCATCTTTATGAGAAACACTTAATGCTATGTCAAGAGAAAGATTTAGTGCACTTTTATATTACACTTTAAGTGTAATATGACTAGGTAACAATTTATGTGGCACTCATCATATGAGGAGTGATAAAGTGATAACTCAATTATTAGATGTCACATGAACTTGTTATCTAATCATATTACACTTACGTGCAATATGAAAATGTACTAAATTTTTCTCATTATGCCAAACATTGACAATACTTACAAGCCGAGAGTTGTTGTCGTGATGGCAACAAGATCTACGTCTGTAAGTTCGGTTGAATAATTCTCAGCCAATGTGAAATGTTTCTCTTTCTTTATTACTACAGAGCCATGACACATGACGAAAACTCAATAGTTATCTTGAACTCTAATATAAATGGCAAGAGGGGGTTGGAAAAGTGAAAATCAATAATACTTGATTTTGTGAAAGGTACTGACACAGGCGCATTTTCGGGCCTTGTCGCACGTCATTCGCTCCCGCTTGCAAAAGACGAGCGAAATAGAAAAAAAATAATTTTTAACGTCCTCGTCGCCCACGGCAGCTCGCGAAAGGCGAGCGAAAAAAAAAAATTGTATTTCTGCTTTCGCCAAAATTTTCCAGAGCAGAGTTCCTATCATTTTTCGGCAGTGAGGAGAGAAAGCCAAACTTCTCTCTACCTCTCTCCTTCTTCCAAAATCGGTGCAAGCACAGAAAATAGAATAACTGTTACGTTTGAAAACGATGCGGGCATTGCCAAAGATTTTACAGTTAAAATCTCACCCAGAAACATTTACAAACGCTGCCTTAGATCCAAATTCACGTACTGATCTTCTTTCCATATAGTATGTAATATTATCATATGACTACTGTGCGCACAAGAGTAATGTCCAAATTCATACCTAATTGGATTCGGTCACGTCTGCCAAATGGGTAAGAATCCATTTTGACGTCTCCAACCTTTGCTGTCTTTAGAAGACTACGCTCGGCAAAAGGCGTTGTTGTTCTTGTGTCTTCCTGCGTGCACCGAAGGACAGATACCAACATCCATCCTTTTTTAAACCGATGTTCTAATATATTCTACTAACTTTGCATATAGAGAAATATTGTAGGGAACAGAGAAGGATAAACGTAGAGCCCCAAACAAGAGGCCAAACTAGACACTAGACATAGCCATAAATACAAGATAGAGAATTCCCAAGGCAAAAGTAGGCACAAGGAGTCCTAGCTAGCAACCCAGATCTCGCTGCTCCAAGCTAATAGATGGGAGTACGTAGGAGAAAGAAGGTAAGACTTGTGGATTGTTGAAGCCAGATCGAGATGAACAAATTACTAAAGTGTACAGATAAGACCACTGCGATCAACACCTCAAGAGATGCGACAACCCTGAAGAACTTGCCGCTGCAAAACTTGGGGAAAGATATACATATATACCTTTAGAAAATAATCAAGAGAAATACTTACTATATTTTTCAAATGTATTTGGAAGGACACTTCTCCCAACCAATTTATTTGTGATATATTGTGCATAGAGATTAAAACCATAATGTATTAAAAAATGTAATTAATATCTCTCATTAATCAAACAAGCCGCAGGTGAGAGAACACCAACAGAGATTGGAGGAAAACCAAAACGGGTCCCCCAATAAAAGAGCCAAAAGGCCCAGGAACGCTGTCAGAGAAGGAGATGATGGATGAGAAAGGGGGTGGAGATGGGCCCCGGTTGGAGGAAGATGGGGTCTGGGCAGGAAGGAAACAATGGTTATAGCCTTATAGGGTGAGGGTGGGAACCCAAAACCCCCGGCGGATGGCCAGTGGCCCAAGGGAACAAATGGTAGTGGGCCGTGGGAAGAGATGCGGCTAAGAGAGGGGCGGGGGAAGGGGAAGGAGGGCAATGCAAAGAAGAAGGGCAGGGAAAGGACAAAGACCGGTGCATGGTAGAGAAGAAGCAGTGAAGACGCAGAAAGAGGGAGAGAGGTAATAAGAGACTCGTTGGGAAGAAAGAAATGGGGGAGGAGGGTGGGGAGGCAAAAGAGTAATTCAACCAGTGGAGAAGGTTCCTCTCGGAGAATTCTAGTAGCGAGACGGGATTCTCGCGCAGGAAGGGATTTCGGTCTAACAAAATAAAAATTAATATTTTATATTTAAATTTATTTGTATTATAAAATGTTATTTTTTTATCTTGTATTGATGTAATCCCCTTTTACGCGGTACTTAGGATTTTCGTCTCATTGGCTAGAGGACTTTTTTTTTTCTATACCAAGTTACCAACATAAGAAAAGTTTAGTGCATTTGGGAATTATATTTTTTAAGTACATATAAAAGTATAATTATCAAGAACAATATTTTTTTCCCTGACAACATATGTCATCTCTTTAGAAATTATAATATGGGAAGATTATAAGTAGGGGTGAGCATGGTTTGATTTGACTAGGTTTGAAAAGAAGTTTTCTCAAACTAAGCCAAATTCAATTAAGAGTTCAATGCAAATCAAATCAAATCAAATGACTTTGAAATTAAACCAAGTCAAATTAATTTCATTTCATTTGATTCGATTTAGTACGGTTTGAACCATAATTGAAAGACAACTAACATATCATTTTTTCTTTATTTCATAAACTTAAACAAATTATAAACGTCTATGCAGATCAATGATGTTGAGACAAACTACTAGCATAACCACTAACAAGGTATCAAATGGCAAGTAAATTTGTTATTGACCTAACCAAATGCAATGATGCTTTAATCAAAACTTGAAACCAATTATTGGTTTTTGTCTGAGATATAATCGAATACTGATTTAAGATTTGTTGGAGAGCTAGTGAAATTTCAGTATATAAGTGTATCATGATATAAGTCAATAAGAGATTGGACGAAATAAAGGTAAAATTAAAACTTACAATGAAAAATGATAGCAAATAATATATTAAATAAAACATTAAAAAATAGCAAAAGTTAAACCGTCAGGAAGCATATAGTTTTTTTGTCAATAGAAAGAAAATTTTTGATATGACTAATATGCAGACATAATTAGGACTATGTATTACATAAATTGATAAAATTACTTTTGAAATCGAATTATACGGTTTGATTTGATTTTTGAAAAAATAAAATCAAACTAAATCGAAAATTTTAATATGATTCGATGTGAATCTAAATAAAAAACTTTAAAATTTCAACCCGAACTAAATATATCGATTCGATTTAATTTTTGAGTTGAATCTGAAAGATATTCACCCTAATCAGAATTAGGTTTTCAACTCCTTCCTTCTTGGTCAGTATCAAGTAACAACTAACAATAATTTTTTTAGTTTTCAGGAAGAGATGTCTTCGGAGAAAAATAAATTAAACTCGTACTTGATGCAGTATTTTGATCAGAAATATTTATCAGGACTTCAACTTATGGTCTATTTATTTGAGCAGAAAACCCGCGTTAGGAAATAGTTTTCAGAAAATTTTTATTTTTTAAATCATTTGGTACCATTGAAAAATAAAATCTGAAAAATCAAATCGCATAAATCTTGGATTTTGAGTTGCTAGAGTTGACGTTTTATGTACTATTCATGTAAGTTGTATTTTTAATTTTTTTCCACTCATTTAAGTAGTCTTTGTCAAATTTAATTATTTTTTATTAATTAATTTAATTTTTTATTAAAATATCTATAAAATACTATTCATTCAAATTGATTTTTTATTTTATTTCTCCTACTTTAAATTGTCTTTGTCAAAGTTACTTATTTTTCATTAGTTATCTAAATTTGTTTATTTTTAAAAAATATTAAAAATAAAAAATAAAAAATAAAAAAATAATAATAAATTTGATGAATAGTGTTAATACACAAGGAGTATATGACTCTCTCTCATTTGAGTGGATCATAAGATCTCATATCCCTCCATACAACTTTATATTTACCTGACAACCAAATAGATAATTATGTTTTCATTTTCATGTAAAAATTATTTCGTGAAAAATTATTTCTCTATTAAACTGTTTTACATACAACCAAATGGACCCTTAGTTGCTTTGAGGAAACAAAACTCCACTCAACAACGTGTTCGAAAACCGAATCTTCCCTCAATTGTGACAGCAATGGGGTTATTGGAGAATTGGCTTGTATAACCATCCAAAACTAATTATAATTGCCTTATAACTCAATAGTTTCTTAGAAGCAGATGTTCTTTATCCTTTAAAAAATATCTCTACTGCTAATCTAATGGACCTGCTTTTAAGAAATGTTAAATTTCTTGGTAGTAGAACTAAGTACTCAAGTTACGTAAATTACAAGTCAATTGTAAAAGATAGAGACTGAAGCATCGGACTTCTGGAACGCCTGCAAATTTTTTCACACTTGTGGAATACTGGAACCAGTGGCGGATCCTCAAACTTAATCCAGTGGGGTCACTTGAGTGTAGGGGGGTCACCTTAAAAGTCAGTGGGGTCACCTTACATAAGATTACATAAAAATTTGACTTACATAAACAAAAAAAAAGGAACTCTTTAAGACCCTCTTCCAAATCAGTGGGATCACGTGACTCCACTGACTATAAGGAGGGTCCGCCACTGACTGGAACTGCTTCAGAGGAGGTATCCCAAACCCTAGAATATTCGACACCATGTGTGAAGATCTAACAATTAAAACAATCAAAGGAGCAAAACCCCATCGAAATGAAGGAAAAAATATGCTTGCGATTAAAAGCTCACTTCAGGTCCTCTGTTGGAGTGATTCTGTGGTTAGAACCTTCCACCAAGTTCAAATTCTCAACCCATATTTACCTTTTAAAAAAATCTTCCATCAAAACCTCCAATAGTCCATGAGATGGGCTGTCTTCTGGGAAGGCAATAGATAAAATGTGTTCCTACTAGATAGCGCGTGTTATTTAGAATGGCATGACTTCAAGATTCTGCAATAATATCTAGCATTGGCTTGCAATAAAATTTCATATCCTTGCTATCTCAGCTATATAAAATTGGTTTCGCAAGAAGTTGGAGATTTTTTTTAAAATGAGATTAATTTCAATCTGACAAGTCTTGAAAAGGGACAACCATTGACTCTGATGCCTTGGATGCTGATAAAATACTGATAATTGTTGTAAAAAAATTTATTAAACTGAGCCATCGAATTTAACTCTTAAAATATTGAATGGGGAGAACTCCACTTTTGCCAGCACATTATGTAGTCAGAGGCTGGCATGTACCAATTGGCCAGCCCAAGGCCGGCCTTGCCGAAAGCCCAGCTCGGCCAGATATAAGTTGGCCCAGTCTTAGTGATCCGTTTTCGACTTTTTTCAGTCGATGCAGAAACAATCATTTCCACATCTATTTTTCCGTTTCTATTTTTGATAATATATATATTTATTTACAAAATATATACTCTTAAAATCTTATTTCTTAATATTAAAAAAATTGTAAATTAAATTTTTAACTTCTCTTTAATTTGTAAATAAAAATTAATTAAGTTATCTCTCTCCTAATATTTATTATACTTATTATTATCAAAGATATATTTTTTTGTCAATGCTCCTAATGCTACACACATTCATTATTTGATCGTAACAAATATTTTAATTTCTTTCTATTTCTGATTTTCTTATAAAAAATAGATGCAGAAAATGTCATTTTTAACCCGTTAGCAGCCCTATCTCATATTTATAAATTACGAAAAATTCAAATTTCATAGATATGAGTATACATACAGCTTTTTTGAAGAAAAAAAATGATAAACTCAGTTTATATTTTACACAAGAAAACGAAATGCGACAAATTCCAAATTGAGCCGCTTTTGACCATGTTTCGGTGATCCCAACCTGGATATGAGATAAAATATTGGCTCCTGTTTGGTAATCAGGAAAATAGAAGAAGAATTCCAGCAACAGTGATAGGAATTCTCTAGGGTTAGAACATCCAGTAAAACTGCATTCCCAAGATCAAGCAACTGGACTTGGATGCTCTTGCACAGGAGCCCCTCCTAACCAATTGATCACCACCACAGGATTTCACACTGCTCCATCCTTCTTTTATGAACGCAGCCCCCATGGGAGAAAGCCACTTTTTCCTCTCTTTTGTTATTCTAACCTAGACGCTCAGTAATCTTCTTGAAGCTTAACAGAAGTAGCTGCTCAACTCTTCTGATAAACCAAGCTGGACTCACCCTCTGACACAATCAATTACAAAAAAAAAAAAAAAAAATTGAGGACGCATTCTAATGGACATGCCCATGAACAAATATCTTTACGGATTGATATGAACCGTCGTCAATCGGCAGACCTTTTCAAACCAGTGTCCTGCAAACACTCTTCCTTGCATCACTTCCCACCTTAGAAGACACCACGCCGGCTTGCAAACAAATCTTAACGACAAATTAAATGAAGAAATCCAGTGTCTTTAATTAGAAGTAAGGGAGATTGTCGAAAAATTTACCAGCGCAGGCTAAGAGGCACAAATTTTATTATTACTATTATTGCAAAAGACACATTACATGGCTAACACAACACTGGAAACTTATGAAATAAAAATAATGAAAATAGAACTGTAAAAGAAAACCATTTTCCGAACTACAGAGTGAGTGAGTAACCCCTTAACAACGATAGTGTCAAAAAAAAAAAAAAAAAACATAACAACAAGGAGATCGAGCCAAATGTCACCTATAACCCTGGCGGCCTCGACAAATTACCTCCATCAATAGCTGTCCTCGTTGGCGAGCTGATACTCCCTCATGATCTCGTGGCAGCCCTCCATGGCGGCGACCCGCCGGAACCCCAGGTTGTTGGCGATGCGCTTGTTGGAGACGACGCCGTCAGCGTGGGAGAGCACGACGCGGGCACGATCCCGGCCAGTGAGCGGCGCAGCGCACACGCTTTCCGGACTGCTGACGAGCACCGACTCGCAGATCTCGTTGTCGTGTTCCCCGTCGACTTTGATCCTGTACTTGCCCTCGCTGTCCGTCACGCCGTCGGCCGTGTACGTAAGAATCGCCGTCAGCCGGTCGCGGCACTCCACCCGTAGCTTGGCATCTGGAGTTGGATGGCACAGGAACGGCATGGTTAACAAATGGACTGGAAAGTAGTCCGTTCAGATCCATCACGAAGGGAAAGTGCATCAAACGAGAGAAAAGAGAAACGACGCCCGATCGGAGATCGAGAGATGCAGCATTCCGTCATCAAATCAACTCCGCTGGCATCCGGGCCAGATCAGGCTAATGCCAGAGGGAAACCTAGGTATTTCCATCCTTGAGAAAAAACTATAGCACCTAGAACGCCAAAGTTGAACTCGGGAGAGAGAAACCAGGTGGTTGTGGGGGCCTCTCACCGGCGATGTAGGTGGTGGCTCTGGTCTCGAAACCGGCCTGGCAGGTGTCGCAGAAGACGTTGCCCTCGACGACGAAGTGAGGCCTCAGGTGAGACCTCAGGGAGCGGGACTCGCAGGCGAGCGGGGCCAGGGCGGCCAACCAGCAGACGACGAGGGCGAGCACCAAGCGCTTCGCGGCGGCGGCCATTGCCGGAGCTATTTCTTCCACCACCACTGGGGAGAGCAGACAGGAGAGCAGGGAGGAGAGCAAGCCTTTGTGATGGAGAAGTGGAGCAGAAAAGGAAAGAGGGGTTGGAACAATATAAAGAGGAAAATTTACAAGAAAGGTAAGCAACGAAATTAAAAAAACTGCTAATAGCTGCCTGCTGCTGGCAAGCAGGGTGGTCACATGATGAGCGTACTCCCCACTTTCGAGAAGACCTCATTTCCTGTCTTCCGCCACGGACCCCGTAAGCGGTGGATGCGTAATTACATGTTTGATGTCCAGGTTTCGGTGGATGGCCACGTCACCCGGGAAAGGGGCGAAAATTGAAAGATAAAAAGGGGAAGCGTACGCACGGGAGATCCGGGCGGGCACGTGGCGGGGGAGTGCGGTGCGGGTGCGGCTCTCCGCGTCGGGTGCTTCGGTCTCGTGAATCCAGCTCGGGGTCTTGCATTCAATGCTTGGGCTAGCGGGCGGTTTTGACGCGGAGAAATCGGTGGCGTGCGGTGCGGGTGACCTGGCGACGGTGATCTCAGTAGATGGTTTCGAGTTGAGGAGTCTTTAACTACTATTAATTTTTTTAACTAGTTAATTCTCTTTCTAAAACATCAATTGCAACAATATGGAACATGTTCTTGGTTAAAATTATTTATTGAAAAATATTTAATTTGCTGCCCTATTCTCGTCAAAAAAAAAATGTTAAGTATCCTTCATCCCTTGCTTTTGTTTGAAAGTTATTTTTTGTGTGTCCCTGAGAGTGAGAGGCCGTAATTGGTTAACATGTCAAGTGCACTCTAACCCGTTAACTAGTTAACCTAGAATCCCGAGAGGTATTCTCGTGGAACACAATTTCGATTAAAGTTGATATGTACGGATCTGTTAATAGATCCACAAATGAGCTTAAATAAAGATGCCATTAACACATTTGGGTAAGGTTGGGTCAAAGAGAGGAAGCAACCAATGCGGGGAGGGGCTTGAGTTGAGGTAACGCGAAAATTGAGGTGGCATCTCCTTGTTTACTTGATTGACTCGAAAACGTAGCCAACTCAATCCAACCAATAGTCTAGGATGGCACCTCTGTGAGATCATGTGATTGTTGGCTGACTCGGGATGCTTTTTTAAAAATTTTCACTTGTGTTAATTTAGCAATGCTCAGGGGACGTCTTAGGAAACCTGTTTGGGAGCGCTTGTGGAGGAGTGGAGGGGAGGTAGAGTGCATGTATAAAGAACAAAGGCAAAGATAGTTGACAAGCTGTCGCAAGAATGGGAAGAGAGGTTACAAGTTTCTATCTAGTTGTAGGGCTATGCCTCTGTTTTGAGAAGAAATGTTTATTGTTAAATTGAGTTGATAATAAAAATTAGGTGGATTACTTGACAGATAATTTTATTAATTGAAGAAGAGAGAGAGAAAAAAGAAATCTGATAAAATTTAACCAATAAAATTATTTGACAAATAATTTATCTAAATCTTATAACTAACCTGACCTAGTTAGAAGTAATTTTCTTGTTTGAGAAATTTATTTAAGAATGCTTCAATGCGGATGGGGATGTGGCTCACCGAATTCCACTTCCATTTATAGGGTTTGTTTGGTTGGGTGTAAAACCCCACTTAAGAAAATATTTTCTTAGAAAATCTTAAAAAGTAGGCTATTTGGTACCCTTGAAAAGGTATTTCATAAAAAATTTATCATTAAAATTGGGGGATTTTGGCATCCAAGATGAGAACTCGTATGCCATTTTCCCCAGAGTTTTGTTTCATTCGCTTGCCCTACTCCCGATACTTTACCTCAACTAGAGCAATAGCAGGAAGAGCAGTAGGACGACCGCAGCTAGCAAGGTCGGTGTATCTCTTCCCTTATCGTTCTTCCCTCCCCTTCCCTCCACGCTTCTTCATAGTGGCTATAGTCTGTGCCCATCCAGGCACTCCTCAAGTCCCCCTCCTCAGATCTGTTGCCGCATCTTCTTCCTCCGCCCCTACAGACAAACAGATCCACTACCCTCTGCAGCCTCTGTGCTGCCCCTCTCTCTCAAATCTACTATCGCATGTTTCTCATGCGGTTCCTACAGATAGAAAGATCTATCGCCCTTCATTACTCCTTTCGCGGGCCTCCGCCTCATTGGTTTCCTCTTTCCCCGCCACCCGTTTTCTTCTCCAACGCATGAAAGCCTAGATTTTGCTGTTGGCTTCTGAATTTGGGGTTGAGATGTTAGTGTGTTGCTTTGTTGTTCTTTACAGTTGCGATGGTTTAGTTCTATCTTTATATGCTCTTGTTAGTCTAATGCGTGTAAAAGTATGTTGAAAGTGTCCTATTAATGTCTGCTGATCAAATTGTTCCATCTATTTTTACTTTCCGCTAATTATTTGTATTGGGAAGATGAAGGTTTATTTGCAGTCAGGAATGCTATATTCTATCTTCTTTCTTTCTATGGATTATGCATGCGTAGTGTCAAATTTTTAACAATATTATATCCCCCATTGACCGATATGTTTGGTGTATATGCGGTTGGCTCTGCAAAAAATTGACATCTATAGTATGTGATACGGGGTGACACCTTGTACTCGGATTCGGATCCGACTCAGTGGCCGGACCTCACTCGGCCAAGCCGAAGACCCGAATATGGTAGCTTGGCTAGTTCAAAGGACAGTGACTCGCAGTGCGACGAGGGCCGAGTTATCACGGATGAGTTCTCCCGAGTCCTCCCTTCGAATCGCTGATTGCGGAGCCTCGCCAGACGAGCCAGCCGGCAACCGCCCCAGATGGTCTAGTGGGGAAAGTCCAATTTCGGCAGGTCTCGTAGATCGCGGGGCATGCACACCAGGCAGTCGGAAACAACCGTCGAAGGAAAGCGCCGAGCAAAGGCCCGAAGATCCCGGGATCGTGGAGAACGCGTTGTCGAGGTCGAGATTCTCGGAGCCATAAAAGGTCTTGTAAGGATCGTGGAGGACGCGCTGGCGAGGCCGAGATTCTCGGAGCCATAACAGGTCTTGTAAGGATCGTCGAGGACGCGCTGGCGAGGCCGAGATTCTCGGAGCCATAACAGGTTTTGTAAGGATCGTGGACAATCCACGGCGTGAGGTAGGTTACAAAAATCCCAGAGCAGTTCTCCCATTCGATTCCACCTCTAACTTGAGCGTCGGAGTGTTTCCCCACCGAGGCGACTCGGTGGTCTTGCAGGTGGACGCCGGCGTCTGGCGCGGCGAGCTCGGCCTCTCTCCGCCCCTTGGGAGCCACTTGGCTAAGGCCGACTCCGTTACTCCAGTAGTAACAGTATGTATAGATGAGTGCGATGTCCTCTCTTTTATGATGTCATGGGTACGGAGTGTTTCCTTAGGTGAGAAGAAGAGACGAAGATGGGATATTAGAAGAGAGAGTTGGACATGGATCCCTGGGCAGTTGTTTCTGACACAATACGGAGAGGATGTTAAAGAGAGAAAAAAAATGAGCTTTTTTCTTTCATTCATTTGCAAAAGCATCATCAGAATGTGCGATTAACACATGGATTACATTCCAAGAAGGTCTATCTATTGCAAGGACAATGAAAAGAGAACCAAAATTTTGGAGGATTGAAGAGCAAGTAGTACTCCAATGTGTTGCAAATTTCGATATGAGATGATTTCATCTTGAAGTGATGAAACTTGTAAAATCTGAACATAGTACTTTTTAGTTGCATTAGACATTCTATAGAAGACACAACAAATGGGCAAATCTGAATTAGAAGATAAGAATGATATCTACATGGAGACAGTAAAATAAATACCAGTCAGTGTAGACATTCACAAAACAGTATAATTCGGATAAATGAAAAATCCACTTACATATAGCTTTTAATAGATACCCAAGTTGTGAATATTTTTGTGACAGTAAGAATGCAACTTAATTTATCCATAAACTGAAAGAATAAAACAGTCATCCATCACAAATGTATGTCATACAAGACACCAAGAATGAAACTATAGTCTGTACTATCAAACTCAGACCTGAAAAACAGACCGTTCAAAATTACTTTTCATGCATGGTTAAGAATAGTTCCTAAGCATGAAGGCCCATAAGCACTTACATTTAAGAGATCCTTACCTTATAAGAAATTTACTAGTCAAGAAGAACAAGCACTGCCTACTAAGAAGGATGAATGTTTGAGAAAGTTCCCAGAAAATGTCTCAATGATTCGCAGTGTACGCACGGACGCTACCATGCCCGGCGGGCTCGGAGCTCACGGACGACAATATAAGATTTTACGAAAGCCCAGGAGTAGTTAGCAATGGAACTTTTGCGAAACATACCCTTGGTATATATTACTGGTTCCGGAGGGTCAAAGGCCTGCTGCTTTAATCTTGGTTCCGTTCACATATACACTGTGGTTAATTAAAATTCAGAAATATTTATTGCAATCATAATTTTGAAATAAGCATAATACAGATTGCTATGGGCCTATGGCTGAGAGAGAGAGAGAGAGAGGTTTTGATCATGTTAAAAGATTGTGTATGATGTGGTTCAATAAAATTACTTACGAATAGGACTGTTATCGGATCAAATTTGAAATCGATTTTGATTTCGATAATTGAAATATAATTTTAATTCTGATAAAATCAAAATAGTTAGTTTTAATTTAAATAAAATCAGAATAATTAGTTCCAATTCTGTTTACAATATTGAATTTGAAATTCCTATAAACTAAGGTATTTATAATAATTTTATTATTTGAATTTATGAATAATTTATTGAAATAATTGATATCGATTTCGATAAATTATCTAAATCATTTTTTAATTTCAAAATCGTTAACTTTTATCAAAATCGAATTAAAATTTTGAATTATATTTATAACTCTACTTCCAAATAATCCATGAGAACTTTTTCTAGGAACTGATACGAAAAGTTGAGAGGACTAATTTTTAAATCTTCGTTTCTGCGTAACATTTTGCCACATTCTTAACAAGATATATATATATATATATAAGCCAGGGGCGAAGGAACGTGCGTTGTCGTATATATATTAAAGAGAAAATCTTTTTGATGATAAAAATTAACTTCTCATATATCCAGCTAATTAAGGAGGCATTACCAATTGGTTTTGCTCGCGACAGTTGATACACATGCACCAGGAGCATATTAATAGAAATTACCACCCTTAATTTAAGGTCAATTTTGAGGAGGAGTTATATGAATCAACCAATACGGAAATTTTAGCAGGGAACCGTTCCAAAATTAAGGTGTCGCATTGACGGTCGGCCGTATCCGGGAAGCAAACGGCTCGACTGCATCGATATATCATCATATATGTCAGGAAAAAAAACATCTTACCTCGTGAAGAAATTTACCATAGTACTCTTAAAATTTGCTAAAGTTCTTACAAGCTACAAGGAATACGCCTCTCTCTCTCACACAGAATGCAAACAGGTGGTTTCATGTGCGTAAATTTTTCCTACGAAAATCGCAACCGCATGTCTGGGTTGAGTTAACAAATATTACAAAGGGAAAATTAAATGATGACTAATGCGCTACCAATTAATCACCTGGCCGACTCAGTTTTTTTTTACTTGGTCGGCCGGATACAAAATGGCGCTCATTACAAAGTTGAGGCTGTGCTCTTTCTTTCGAACAATGAATGTTCAGACTATAAAGTTGTACATGTGTATGATATATGTACTAGCTAGCTAGCCTGTTCCCTTCCCAAGCAAGCAGCTGAATCCCACTCAACAGTATCCTAATCCAGATCCAACGAGAGATTCAATTCGTTAAATTTGGTTTGGGGGAAGTTGGCATGATCAGTTGCTGTACCTGCTCATTTCTTAGGCGGGTTTCAAATTACTTGCGATTACTAGCCAAACCTACATGCATGATCGTCACGGGCTATTCAAAGTACAACCTCAGTTCCCAACTGAGTTAGCGTAAGTTTTTGTGTAGGAACCGGAACATCCACCCTTGCTCAGTCCGACCCCACAAATATTCCAAAAACGATAAGCGCATATTAGGATGGGTTGGGATTAGTTTTGGGCGAGCTCGGCCCTGTGCTCCACTCCGGCCGTGGGTGTCCCCGCGGAGTTTTCGAACCTGGGTTTAGGCTAGGTTCTTCCCTCTCGATCGGTTTCCCTTAGGTTAGCAATTGTAAAAAAAAAATCTTAGCATGTGATATATAGTTGATAAAAAAGGTATAGAGGAATGTCATTATCCTGCTATGCCTTTGTGGGAGCTGTTTTCCGCCTCCTAAGCTCATAAGCCCATTATGGCCCATCGAGGCACCTAGGCTCTCACCATCGAGCCACTCGTCCTCGGTAGTATATGAGGGACTCCCTAGTGCGCTCTGGTCATCGACCATCTGGGGCCCCCAGTATGGACTCCAAACGCCGAGCACCGCACAGCTTAACCTTCGCCGAGCACGTCTCTGCGCGGTCCTTCGCCATCTAAACATCAGTTATTATAACAGTGCGGCGCGCATCTCAAGGTCAAAAGGACATCAGTCATGGAAGATCCCAAGGGGCGTCTCAAACAAGCCGCTCCCGTCTAGGAACTCCAACCATTGCATCCCTTCAGTTGTCATTAAAGGAGATTGTGTCCAGTCCCCTTGTTTCCCTTATCTATAAAAGGGACAGGTAATTCCCAGGCAAAGGTACGCAACCTTTCCTATACACACTCGCCCACACGTGAACACACACCAGAGAACCTTCGATTCTTGTCTCCACTACAGTCTGTGCTGACTTAGGCATCAGAGGGTTCCCTCTGGTTCTTCAACCGGGCCCCCCTGATTCTTTCTGACTCTTGCAGGTCCTCGTCCGCACCGGCGACCATCTCTTCCCTCTTCCTTTAGTGGAGGTCTGTTGGGCTCAGGCCTGAACAGGAAAACCCATCCACATTTTTGGCGCCGTCTATGGGAACGACAACTGCCATGGCTCGCGGACGAACCTCTCATCAGAACCCCAGCAGCAGAGCAACAAAGTCCCACCAGTCACGTGCCGACTCGCGCGACCAAGCCCCGCCGGTCGACGGCAACGCCACCCCCGCTGGAGCGACTGATAATGGTAGAGCTCCGGGGACAGGTACAACAACTTGTGGGAGTCTATCAGGGCCTCCAGGCTCAACTGGCAAGGCAACTGGCCCCGACAATACCCCCGTCGCCGGAGCAGCAGGCGGAGTCGTCTCGACGACGAAACCCTGCCCTGTCAGCTGATCATGAGCGACGCGAGGAATCGGCCCGGCGCTCTCGAAGAGCTCCCTCGACCCGCCAAACGCCGGAACAGCAAGAAAACTCTCCCCGCTAGTCTGTCGTGGCTCCTCCCCCTCCGCACTCCGTCGTCGGTGCTAACTCCCATGGGTCTAAGTGCGAAGGCTCTGTGCACTCCGACCAGGAGTTAGCCAGACACCTCCACCGCGTCGTCGATCTTGAACGTTGCATGAATGTGGTGGTCCAGAGGGTAGAGGGCAGAGCTCCGGGGGATGACGACTTAGACTTCCGCTCCCCGTTCACGATGGAGATCCTGGAGGCCCGAGTCTCCCCGAAGCTGCCCCTGCCTACCATCGCGCCCTATGACGGCACCTCCGATCCGGTGGATCATATTCACAAGTTCGAGTCTCACATGGTGTTTCACGGAGTATCATACGCGGCCAAATGCCGGGCCTTCCCGGCCACATTAAAGGGGACCGCGTGGGCTTGGTTCAAAACCCTTCCCGCAGGTTCTATTTCGTCATTCCACCAGCTAAAGAAGTCCTTCCGAGACAACTTCCTGAGCGGAAGATCGCAGCCGCGCATAGCGGCCTCCCTCCTGGCTGTCCGGCAGAAGAAAGACGAAGTGCTCTGGGACTACATCAAGCGGTTCCGGACCGAGGCGCTTTGCATCCCGCACTTGGACGTCCCATTAGCTACCAGTGCCCTCATCCAGAGCACTCGTGATGGCTTCCTCCAAAGGACACTGGGAGTGCAGCAGCCCTCCACTCTGGCCGAACTCCTCTCCACTGCCTAGCACCACGCCGCGTGCGAGGAAAGCCTGGCGGCCAGTCGTGCAGAGCAGGGCGAGCAAGTGGATAAGAAGAGGCCTTCCGACAATGCTTCTGACCGTGAACGGAAGAAAGGCCGGCGCAATGGGGACTCGCCGTGTCGACCTCGCCCCTTCACCGACTGCACCCCTCTCACGGTGGCCTCCGAATAGATCCTCGCCAAAATTCGCGACGAGCAATATGTTCAGTGGCCGTCCAGGATGCGCTCTGACCCTCGAAGGCGCAACCAGAACAAATATTGTCGCTTCCACTGTGACCATGGCCACGACACGTCGAAGTGTTGCCAGCTCAAGGGCAAAATTGAGTCCTTGATCAAGCGCGGCTATTTGGGACGTTACGTGTGCCGGAATGAGGACCGCCCCAGACGCCTAGAACGGACCCCCGAGCAGCCCATCAACAACGAGCCAAACAGGCAGGAGATCAATGTGATCGTGGGAGGTTTCGGCACAGGCGGAGAAAGTAGCAGGAGCTGGCACGATTACGCTCGACGATTGCATCAGGTCGAACGGCCCCCGGCGCCACAACCAAGCCCTTATCCCAGCCCAACACGTGCACATTCTGAGGAGGCTATCACTTTCTCGAACAGTGATCTTGTAGGAGTTACGACTCCACACACTGATGCATTGGTTGTCGTGGCCACCATCAATCATTGTACGGTGCGTCGCATTCTGGTTGATAATGGAAGTTTCTCGGACGTGCTGGCTTACGACTGCTTTCTCATCATGAGCTTGAAAGTCGATCAGCTCACCCCAGTAGAGTCGCCTTTGTTCGGCTTCTCTGGGGTCTCGGTGCATCCCATGGGACAGATTAGCCTTCCAATCACCCTAGGGACAGCACCAAAAATTATAACCAAAATGGTTGATTTTCTGGTGATCAGGAGCATGCCAGGGTACAACGCCATCCTCAGCAGGGGCCTGATTGGCCGCATCCGAGCTGTACCCTCTTCTTTTGCACCGGAAGATGAAGTTCCCTACTCCGCACGATATTAGGGAGGTACTTGGCAGTCAATGCGAGTCGCGGCGGTGCTATGTTCTCTCCTTGCGAGACAAGCAGCCAATTTTCGACCCAGAAGTACTGCCCACACCGACCGACGAGCCCTCCACTAGCCGAGGGTCTCCCGTCGAGGATCTGCTGCCAGTACGAGTGGACGATGATCCCGAACACGTCCTCTATATTGGCACACTCCTGACAGAAGCCGAACAACAATGCTATCAAACCTTCCTTCTTGCCAACTTGGAAGTATTTGCGTGGTCGGATGATGAGCTGCCCGACATCCCTCCTGAGGTCATGATTCATCATCTTAATTTGGATCCGAGGGTGCCTCCTATCCAACAGAGGCGCTGATCAGTAAACAGAGAATGGCAAACCATGATCTGCGATCACGTCATCACAAGCTGAGCGGTTGGGCTCCTCCGGGAAGCCCAGTACCCGAGATGGATTTCCAATGTGGTCCTCGTATACAAAGCCAACGACAAATGACATGTGTGCGTGGACTACAAGGATCTCAACAAAGCGACGCCCAAAGATAACTTCCCGCTGCCGCGCATTGACCAACTGGTGGACGCCTCCTCCGAGCACGAGCTTCTCAACTTCCTGGATGCATACTCTGGATACCACCAGATCAGCATGCATCCCCCGGACCAGGACGCCACGACATTCGTCACTGACCTCGACCTTTACTGCTTCACCAGAATGATGTTTGGTCTGAAGAACACTGGTGCAATGTACCAGCGACTGGTCAACAAAATGTTTGAGCAGCATATTGAGCGCAATATGGAGGTCTACGTTGATGACATGCTGGTCAAGATGCTCCCGAGCGTCGACCACATTACTGACCTCACAGAAACCTTCGCGACTCTGCGAAGGTACAATATGAAGCTCAACCCAACCAAATGTGCTTTTAGAGTACGCTCGGGGAAATTCCTCAGATTTCTCGTCTCCAACTGAGGAATAGAGGCTAACCCTGAGAAGATCCGAGCTGTACTGGAGATGAGCAGCCCGAAGACAGTATGTGACGTCCAGCGGCTCACCGGACGCCTTGCGGCGCTTAATCGTTTCATGTCCCGAGCAGCAGAAAGAAGCTTCAACTTCTTCAAATTGCTGCGAGTCCCCAAAGGCGCCTCACCGCAAGGGGGGAAAGTATGGTGGACCGAGGACTGCGAAGCAGCCTTCAACGAGCTAAAGGCATATCTCGTTGCCCCACCTGTTCTCTCGAAGCCCGTGCTCGGAGAACCACTGTTCGTGTACCTTTCGGTCACCGAACACTCCATCAGCACAGTCTTGATCAAAGAAGAGGCAACGGCACAACGTCCTGTTTATTACATAAGCAGGGTGCTCCAAGAAGCTGAGAGAAGATACCCTCAAGCAAAGAAGCTCACTCTGGCGCTCGCCACGGCTGTTCGAAAGCTCAGGCCTTACTTTTAGGCCCATCCAATCATGGTGTTAACCGATCAGCCGCTGAAGCTCATTCTACAATGTCCAGAGGCTTCCGGAAGGCTCATCAAATGGGTCATTGAGCTTGGGGAATTCGACATTAGCTACCATCCAAGGACGGCTATCAAGGCAAAAGCGCTAGCAGATTTTGTGGCAAAGTACTCTCCCGACCGAGCAGGATCCTCCATTGGCGGATGAGCCCCCATGGGAACTCTACGTCGATGGATCCTCCTACGTCACGAGAAGCGAGGCAGGGCTAGTTCTTACGCCCCCGGAAGGTTTAGAATTTCAGTACGCCCTCAGGTTTCGCTTCGTCGCCTCCAACAATGCGGCAGAGTACGAAGCACTCATGTCTAGGATCCGCATGGCAAGGCACCTCGGAGCACTTCGGCTACGGGCCTTCAGTGACTCCCAACTGATCGCCAGCCAGGTGAATGGGCAGTTCGAAGCTAGGGAGCCCCGCATGGCACAGTACATCTAACAGGTCAAGCGCCAGACAGAGGGTCTTCTCTATTTCGAAGTCATACACGTCCCACGAGAGCCGAACGCCCAGGCTGATGCACTCGCCAGATTAGCGTCTTCAGGCGACGTCACTGCTTCTCGCTCAATGTTCATAGAAGAGCTCGCCTCACTGAGCAACGAAGTAGATGTGGCGGCCATCGAGACTGACCAACCAGCACCAAGCTGGAAGGACCCACTCCTGGCCTATCTGCTTCGGGGAGAACTCCATCTTGACCAAGCAGAAGCCCGTAAGATCAAACTGCACTGCCAGAGGTTCACCATCATCGAAGGCCAATTGTACCGGAGCTCCCTCTCAAGACCTCTCTTGCGATGTCTTAGCCCCACCGAGGCAAAATCCGCCATCGAGGAGGTCCACGAGGGCCTGTGCGGGAGCCACTTGGGGGCAGAACACTAGTGCGCATCGTCCTCCAAGCAAGTTTCTGGTGGCCTTCGTTGCAAAAGGATTGAATGTCCTATGCAAAGAAATGCCCAGAGTGTCAGAGGTTTGGACAGCTCATGCGTCAGCCCGCTGAACAACTTCACACCCTGTTCGAACCACATCCTTTCGCTCGCTGGAGGATCAATATCATGGGACCATTCCCAGAGGCTCAAGGTCGGAAAAAAAAATTTTCTTGTCGCTATCGACTACTTCACCAAGTGGATCGAGGCAGAGCCTGTCGCCGCGATTACCGACCGGGCAGCTTGGAAGTTCGTCTAGAAGAACATCCTCTGCCAGTTCGATATCCCAAAAGTTTTCACCACCGATAACGGGAAACAGTTTGACAGTGCATTCTTCAAGCAGAAGTGTTTGGAGCTCAGCATCTACAACCACTTCTCTTCGGTCGCACATCCCCAAGCAAACAGTTTGGTCGAAAATGCCAACCGAACACTGCTCCACGGAATACGCATAAGGGTGGCGGCCGCTGGAAGTTCGTGGATTGAAGAGCTCCCCAACGTGCTATGGTGCCACCGAACGACTGCTCGAGTGGCCACCGGGGAAACTCCCTTCCACCTGGCCTACTGCACTGAAGCTGTTGTGCCTCTAGAGGTGGCTCTCCCCACAATTCGAACAACTCACTTCAATGAAGGAGCCAACAACCGCGCGCTAAGGGAGAACTTGGACATGCTCGGCGAACGCCAAAACGACGCCAGCATCAAGCTAGTCTCCTATCAACAGCGGCTTGCGCAGTACTACAACTCGCGAGTACGCGAGTGACGCTTCTTCGAAGGCGACCTTGTCCTACGTCGTTGCTCAACATCAGATCCCCGAAGAACAACCGGTAAACTCGCCCCGAAATGGGAAGGACCATATAAGGTCACTCAGGTTCTTGGGAAAGGCTCCTACAAGCTAGACACCCTTAGTGGCGAGACCATACCTATAACCTGGCATGTATCCAATTTAAAGGCTTACTACCCATAGAAGCCTGGTGTTCGGTATCCCACCTCCCTTTTTCATGTCCTATCAGTTCGAGCAACGGACATTCAGTACCACCCCTCAGCCAAGAGCTCATCAGCTTGGAAGGTTCGCGTGGTTCCTGTCCTAATACAAAGGTGTTCGGTACAGCCCTTGACTAAGAGCTATTCGGCTCAAAAAGTCTACGCGGTACCCACGAGCCTCTAATACACCGACAAATTCCGATTCGAACAGAACGATACAAAGAAAAAGATCGGAAAAAGGAGCATCTCATTTCACAAAATATGTACAAAACCTTCTCAGGTCAGCAGTGAAAGAGGGCGATACAAGGTTCGAGGGGCTTGCGTGGAGGGACCTGCCTCTTCGTCCCCGAACGACATCCGTCCCGCTTGGAAGCTCGCGAAGCGAACCCCGTCCAGGCATGGGTCTTGGGTCCGTCGTCGGCATTCCCAGAGGGCGGCTTCAAAGGCTTCACGAGCGTACTCGTAGGTAGCTAGTCTCCGTCCTCGGTCTTCACCAACCTCGAGCCCCACCTTGTAACAAGACGCGCCATATTGTTCCAGATCTTCTCAGAACTCTAGCCCAGCCTTGTACTCGGCAACCTCACGAGCTTCGGCCTCACAAAGGATCCTTGAAAGGGCGGTCTTCTCCGCCCTGACAATCTTCAGCTCCAGCTCAGAGGCTCTGAGCGCTATCCAAAGGTTGCTGATCTCCTTCTGAAGCTCAGCCTCCCGGGGACGATGGTGCTCCTCGCGCTCTGCCGAGAACGCGATCTCGGCATCCCACATGTGTTGGAGATCTTGCTCCTGGGATGCCAACCTTCGAACTGCCTCCACGGATCGTGTGATGCCGCCAACCAATTCGCCAACGTCGAAGGTGGCGTCATCACTCTAATGACCTTCCCTCTGAACCTCCTCCTCAGACCACTCAGGAGTCCCCTCCTAGCTCAGGCTCTGGCACCATGCGAGCACCTCAAGCTGGGAAGCAGTTGGGCAAGGAGGCAGGTTCCTTGAGGGACCTTCTTGGGAACGGCCCAACACCGCCTCCAAGTACACCTCTGTAGGTTGAAGGGAGGACCTCACCTTCAGCACCCCAGACAGGGGTGCTCGGTCCTCCTCGGATCCAACTCCAGCTCCGGCCGCAATGACGGTCGGCTCGGAGGGGAGGTTCGCCTCAACCGCTTGGTCGGCGGCCCCTTCTGTGACTACTTCCTCCGGACCTCCGACTCCACTGGAAGGTGCCCTTTGACAAGGCTCTGTGCCCTCGACCCCCGCCAGCTGCTCAGCGACAGACGCACAGAAGTCCCTCTGCGACTGGCCCTCCGCTATAGCACCAGTTGATGTCGTAGGCTCCGCCTCTCCCTCCTTGACGGCCTCTGCAATCGTCGTCTCAGGGGCCACATCGGGCGTGGGCCCCTGCGCGGCGGTAGCCCCCTCGCCTGTGGTCACAGTGCCGAACGTAACCACTGTGTCTGCTTCTTCTCGCGACCCCTGACGAGGCATAAGGGCTCTAGCGCCCCAACTTGCTCCTCGGCGAAACTTCCTCTTGTCGGGTCGGTGATAGAAACCACGTCCTCGTCGTCGAGGCCCGATCCTGAGATCACGCCCTCCACTGTCAGAGGTCCGGTCTCGGTTGTGCCCAATGGCTTCTCCTGTTCAGCCGCCTTCACCAGTTTCCTCCTCTTGTGAAGTCGGATCAAGGGGGCATCTTCTTCTTCTTCCTCAACCTCTTCCCCGGCTTCCTACGCAGCCCTCGTTGCTGTCAACGATGCAGACTCTCTCCGGAAACTTATTTTCAGAGGTCGCTTCTCTACAAGACGTCCTCTTGCTGGTTGACCTACTCCAGGTGCGACCGAGGGTGGACCCTCTCCTAGATGTGTCACGTACGAGGGGATGGGTATTTGTTCGGCGTAAAGGGCCATATCCTCCTGGTCCCAACCGGAGGCCAGCTCGTTGACGTCTGCACAAGAAGAGGAGAGGTCAAGGAACCATCATCTTAACGAGGCAGGGGGGCGAAGGCGAGAAAAATCACTTACCCCACGCTCGACTAAGCCCATGTTGGACGAGTTGGAACTCTTTCAGGTAGCCTTCCACGTGATCCGCCAGCACGTTATTCAGGCTCACAGAGATCCTCGCTGCCTCTCAGATCAGGAGGGGCACATAATCCTTCTTCAACGGGTCATGGACCCGGGTCAGGAACCCCCACTCTGGCACTCCTGCCCCTTGGCGGCGGCCAACGAAGAAGACCTGGTGCGTCCAGCCCTTGTTGTTTGAGTGCTTCGCCGAAAAGTGGATCTGCATCCTGTTTGTGCGGTGCTTAGTATAATATACACTGTAGCCAGACTGCGGTGAGGACGCAAGGCTGAAGTGTCCACGGAAGATGTCCGCCATAGGCACCACATCCCACAGCCTGCAGAAGATGCAAAATACGTAGATCGTCCTCCACGAGTTGGGCGTCAACTGTATGGGGGCGATCTTCCATGCATTCAAAATGTCTTTTGCTACTTCCGGCAGCGGCAGCCGGAATCCTACCTCCAAGAGGTCTAGGGAAAGGGCAAAACAGCCTGGCTTATCCACCAGGTATGATTCCTCCTCCTTGGCAAGGATGATATCGTATTCCTCACCAATGCGGAAGCGCTCGCGGAGGCCTTCGAAGTACATGTACTTCGGCCCCTTTGTCGCCCCCGACACTGCCTCGATTGCTCCGGCGGCAGCAACCTCCTTGCCTCTTCTCTACGACATCTTACCTCACAAACAGAGAATAAAGAAGAGATGCGAGAGACAAAGAAGCAAGTAGAAGATGATATGCAGCGGCAAAGGAGAGGTTTCTTCTGAAGAAAGGAAAGCTTGGCCTCCCGCCTTCTCCCCTCCTCTTCTTTATAAGGAAGGGAATTCGAAGGCAAAAATGGTGGTCATTTCGCCCCAACGAGCCGTTTGGTTTCAACGGGTCGTCACGTGCTCACCGCGCAACACGTCACCTCTGCCATCATGAAGCTCTGTCTCCAAGGAGAGTTCAAACAACGTCACTCGATGGCCGTGCTCACCGTCGCGGTCGAGATCGCATTTAATGCGAGGGTGACATCGTACAGATGCCTCCCCTCTCAAGTGCCCCTGAATCCGAATACACTCGAGAGGGTGGGGGGCAAGTGTGGAGGCTGTTTCCTGCCTCCTAAGCCCGATGGCCCATTATGGCCCATCGAGGCACCTAGGCTCTCACCATCGAGCCACCCGTCCTCAGTAGTATATGAGGGGCTCCCTAGTGCGCTCTGGTCATCGAGCATCTGGGGCCCCAGTATGGACTCCAAACGCCGAGCACCGCACAGCCTAACCTTCGTCGAGCACGTCTCTACGCGGTCCTTCGCCATCTAAACATCAATTATTATAACGGCGCGGCGCGCATCTCAAGGTCAAAGGACATTAGTCATGGAAGATCCCAAGGGGCGTCTCAAACAAGTCGCTCCGTCTAGGAACTCCAACCGTTGCATCCCTTCAGTTGTCATTAAAGGAGATTGTGTCCAATCCCCTTATCTCCCTTACCTATAAAAGACAGATAATTCTCAGGCAAAGGTACGCAACCTTTCCTATACACACTCGCCCACGCGCGAACACACACCAGAGAACCTTCGATTCTTGTCTCCACTATAGTCTGTGCTGACTTAGGCATCGGAGGGTTCTCCCCGGTTCTTCAACTGAGCCCCCCTGATCCTTTCTGACTCTTGCAGGTCCTCGTCCGCATCGGCGACCATCTCTTCTCTCTTCCTTTAGTGGAGGTCCATTGGGCTCAGGCCTAAACAGAAAACCCATCCACAGCCTTTTTTACCGAGAGAAAGATTTACTGTATTGACCTTAATATAATAATATCAAATTTAAATATACTTTAGGAAGTTCCATTAGACCTATCCCTTGCAATTTGCGTTACACAGTCTGTCATCTTTTTATTATTATTTTAGAGTCTAATTTTTTATTTTTGAAACAAATTTTTTTTTGAAACTCAATTTTATTTTGACGTCTAAATTTCTGTTTTGGCATCCAATGATGCCGAATTCGACTCACTACATAAAAGAGAAAAGTTTTAACGTCAAAATAAAAATTAAGAGTAAAATAAAAAATTAGATTTTAAAACAAAAAAATTAGATTCTAAAATAAAAAAATGACATAATGTTGTGCAATAAACTGTATGAGATGGATCAATAAAGTTCTTGAAATACATTTAAAACTCACTGAAGTCAGTGTAATAAACTTCTCTTTTACCAGAGCCATTTTGATCACACCATGAGACGTACTAAAAAGTGCTATAATAGATGGTATATCATGAGGGCGTGTTGGGTTTTCGTTTCTTTCATGCTCGTCCCTTCCTCCGGCCAACTCATCTTCCTCGTTCTACCTTAGGAGAGGCCTTTTCTCCATCAAGGAGAAGTTTTTGTTCAGAAGCTCTACCTCTCAACTGATGCTCCCTTCCTCCGGCCAACTCATCTTCCTTGTTCAGAAGTTCTACCGATGTCCTTTCTCTGACTTGATCGGAGTTCGGCTTGTGGTTTAGGTAGCTCTCTATTGCGAAGGACATTGTTGTCTCGTTTCCTTTCATATCTTTTAGGTAATAGCGGTGTGGATGTTGCTATGGGTGGTTGATCTGCTCACCATCGCAGCCAAGTTGCTCCACGTCAGCTCTTTCATCATCTGCTCACCCATCTCAAGCACCTCCATTGTCTCTGCGGCTGTGACGTTCGCCCTCATCTCTTATGCCTCGAATTGCTTCTTCCATGGCATCTTAAAATCAAACACTATCTATGCATCAATTGGTAGCCATCCGTCTCCGTCGAGCTCCCACTCAGAAGAGTTCCTATGCGTGGACTCGCGTACCTCCATCAATTTGCCACCGATGTTCTCTTGATTTCGCCACCAACATTTTAGTGCAACGGACATTGTTGAGAAAATCCCCTTTCTTCAGAGTTCTGTGTATGCCCATCATGTAAGAACCAAGAGTCCATGATCTTTTCCCCTCTCTTGTAGGGCAACTTTTGGTGGCATGAGGCACCTTTGTTTGAGTAGAGGATGGTGCACGCATCCTCCAACTCTCCATGTACTTTCTCCTTACTTAATGGCAACATCAAGTTTCTTGGTAAAAAAAAAAAAGAGACAGACTGTCTTGGTGGGGTTGGGAGGGGAGATGAGGCATTCTAATTGAGAAACAATGTTGTAACACCATTTGATAACATCACCATTAAAATTGTGTCACATCAATAATTGAAATAAAAAAGTTAAAAATACCTCATAAATAATGAAATTGTGGTACATTTTAATTGATGTGTTACTTTAATGTGTTATCAAATGATGTTACTAAACCATCTTCCATTCTAATTAGGGGTGCGGCGTCTCACTGCACAGATATTTCTTGAAAAAAAAAAAACCTCGACATATGTACTGATCGACAGTGGAAAACAAACCCAATAGATAATAACAAACTGGCTCTTTCTTGAAAAGTGCTTAATTGCGTGCTTGACGTGTGTAACTGATGGGCACGCCACTATCCACTCGCGTGCACAGGGAAGGCCGACGTGCATTCCATCATGCACGCACGCACGCAGTAAAACCTCTCTCTCTCTCTCTCTCTCTCTCTCTCTCTCTCTTAATCACAAAGCATTTTTCCTCTAAAAAAGACGACAACAAACTGGCAGCATGAGCTATAGCTGAACTCTACCATAAAGTCTTAACTAACCAAACCATTTTAATCAAGAGAAAAACTTAGTGCATTTTTGTATTACATTTTAAATATAATATGACTAGACAATAGTCAATATGACATCCCACAATTGAATTGCCATTTTATCACTCCCCATGTGAGTGGTGCCATATAAATTCTTGCCTAATCATATTGCACTTAAAGTACAATACAAAATATACTAAACTTTTCTCTTTAATCAAACATGATACCGAGTTATCATAGAATACACAAAATACGGAATACGCATTAAGAAAGCTATCTCTATTATCATTTTCAACATGTGAAAATGTTATACACAATGTTCGTTAAAATAGCTAGATGCAACAAAACATTGTCACACAAAGTATTATGGACAACAAACATAGTACAACACATTTAGTCTAACAGAGAAGCGAGAGAGCTATCATTATAAACAAACTGAAATAAAATGGCGTGAGACTTGTTTTTTTATAGATCCGAAGATAACGGGAATATTCTCATTTTCAGTCTGATTAAAGGGTCAAAATCACATACAGCCTCTGCACCCAATCATTAGGTCTTTTCAAATCTGAAATCCCTGGTACATATGTTCGATGAATAATCATTAGATTATTTAAAACAATACGTAGATGATAAATTCTCACATTCTGAATTTTATGAGATAGGTTATACGGTAATACTGAAAAAGCATACAGGAGCCGCGGACGTATGCACAATGAATTGTTGATTCTTTGGCTATTATTGTCCAAGTAGGTGGTCAAAAAATCCTCTACATCAAATAATCTAACGTCTTTATTCATCTACAAGACTTTTCAGGTCTAAGAGAACCTTTGGGTTTGACCAAAATGTGATGCCAATATTCATAATTTTTAACCGTGAGTTTATTTTGCATGACCGACAAAATATATTCCTAGCAATCGACATTACATCATAGGTGAATCACATCAAGACCAACGGTCCACAAACACATAGTAGACCCCATATGGACGAGTCAATTTTTACATGACCAACAAAATATATTCGTAGCAATCGACATTCCATCATAGGTGAGTCACATCAAGACCAATGGTCCACAAAGACATAGTAGACTACATATGAATGAGACAGATTTTACAATGTCAAGTTTCATTCAGCATGAAATTTGACATTAATATGATTTATTGCTTTCTGAAACTATCAAACTAGTGATTATATCTCTCGGACTAATACTTTAGATTAACTCTACCTTCTTTGAGGTAGGATTACTTTTGAAACCTAGGGTGGATGTTTCCAGGTTTCCCTCATGAAATGAGACCCAAAGATTGGAAGACTTGGATTTGCCAATTCTACAAAATGACGAGATTCCTCCGCATATTTTTTTTGCTACAAGTGGCTGCAAGCTTATTCTTGATGTGTATGGAGCACCACTCCCTTGCTGATTGTCTCCATTGTAATGTCCTCCATTGTAGTGTCCCCCCATAACTTTATTCTATTCCTCAAGCATGGTGAACATATGAAAGCAAGCCAAACACCAATTTTATCTACAAATCTACAATAATACGCTAGACAAGACTCAACTGTGGTTTAGACAATAATGTAAGATTTTTATAGGAGAAGAAATGATTGGAGAAATTTTTGACCTTTCTGCAATTGAGACTAGTCTTTTTAATGGGTAAGTCCTGATGGATACAAAAGAAAAAGAAAATTCTACTATCGAGATATTATTATTGCCAGTAGACTGCCTCTGCAGCGGTTCAGGCCTATTTCAAGGGTCCTTTGTCCTCAAGAGCAGAGAAAAACAGACTTTATTTTTATACAATAGTTGACAAATCCAACAGTGGCAGATCTCAGATTCATGGTTTTATTTAGCTTTCTACAAAATTCTCTCCAGAAACCTGGTGAACTGGAATGGTTCTTCAATCACATATTACAAAACATTTACACATGTTTTGTCCAAAAAAGGAAAAAAAAAGTGTCAAAGGCAGGTGGCTTCAGTAACATTTCTCTGTCCAATAATTGTAAAAAGATGATGAAAAGAGGATTAGATGGGGCATCCTTGTGATAAACTTGGAGATGCATGTCCAAAATCTACAATGTAAAATGACACTTTCTATTTTCAGTTTATTAAATTTCCTGTTACATGATAGTTGTTTTGATAAGAAACTTAAGGCGAGGTCTCCAAATCCACCCAAGGCTTGATCAGAAACTTCTCAAGATATGATGCTCTCTATTACATTTAGGGGGAGCAAATGTATTTTTGAAAGTCACAAGGGTCTGATGACCATCAAAAGATGACTTTTGGACATTTTCTTTATTAACTCTTGGTGAGAAGGTTTATAAAGATAGGTTTCAAACAACTCATTTGGACTCTCCTTATCCAGTTCCAATTTCATGTGCACTAATGACATCATGATACTTCAAAATGGTAGCATAAAGTGAATTGAAGAAAGACTACATCGATTCCCCAAATTATGCATCCAGCAAAATTTCATTATAGCTCTCCAATCTTCTTCCCGGATGTCCCTCAAATATACAAATATTTATTCAGTGTGTTTTTGAACAAGTCCCCTTTTCATATTGGGACATACCTAAATGTGGTCATCCTTCTTAAAGATGAATCTCGAATAATAACGAGAATGCTTTGCTTAAAGAGGTTATAGGAGACTAAGTGATGCGGGACACGGAGGAAATGAGGGAGATGTAGCCGGAGTCTCACCGGGGAGGAGGTAGAAGGTGGGATGATGAAGCCTTCGCGGCAAACCCTTCGCGGGTCTCTCTCCGTCGCGGAGGAAGAAACAGAGCAACTGCTCAAATTTTCTCAACTCAAAAATATTCTGTCTATATCTCCAAAATCGGGGTTTACATGTATTTAAAGAAGTTGGGCTAATCCCAATCCTAATGGACTTCAAATTAAAGACAGACTTCTATGCCTAATAAAACTTAACATATTAGAAACCTAAAGAAAGGAAATTACAGAATCCTACCCAAATTGGACTTGACTCAAATATAGAAATACAAAATTACATAATAAAAACTAAATGGACTCTAATTTGACTCTTTTTGGACTACTTTATCCTTGGACTTAAAAAATAGTGCGAAAAATGCACCAAAATTACAGAAAAATAAAAAATCACCAAATGGGCTCCAAATGGACTTAAACCATGGCTTCGGCTTCTCGCTCTCCATCACTAAGGAGTGCTGGTGCTCAAACCATCATAAATAGTTCATTGCAAAGATTCTCATGTTCCATGTTTCTATGTTCTACCAAGTAAATAATTATATCCCTTTTTATGATATCTTCCTACAAGAACAGTTTTCATTTTCCCTTTTATGCAATACTTAAAGCATACTTTAGTTGTTAATGGAAAACAGAACCGTCCTCAGACTGCAAAACAGCATCGAAAACTCCTTGAGAATAACAAAGTATGTAGCACCACATTTTTTTATCCACGTCATTTATTAACCATCTATGTCTTTCACAATTTGATTTGATGCGGCAAAATCCTGGTAAATAGTCACTGGCGATTGGTGAACAACTGATCGATCTGCAACTAGTTTCACAACGGAAGGCACTGGAAAATTGGATGATCAAAAACAGTAACGATGACAATGCGTCGTGATGCTCTCACTTGATGTCTAACAACAACCTATGGATCCTACAAATGAATACGTCTTTGTTCAAGATTCTCTTAGAGGAAGGAGGGAAGAGCAAAGACCTGTGATGTTACCATATTTGTCAATATACAATGATGAAATCGTAGAGAGGTTTAATGCAGAATCCATATAAATGATACACCAACATTCATCAACAACATTTTGTACGCAACTTTGTGGGCACTAGCAATACAGGATACTTTCAAATCTCTATGCATGACATGGGAAAAAGGATCAACATGGCGGAAGAAACCGAGAAAACCTCACAAGTAGTGTTACAACTAGCCAAGAAAAGGAGAGAAGGGCGCAAAATAGACACCTGAAAGTGCTACTCGCCATCCGATCAATTCATTTTGACGCCAAAAGGATTTCTGGCTTTTTCGGCTTACTTGGAGTGTTTGGATTAGAAGAAGCGTTCGCAGCTACCTTGGCTGCCTCATCCCTTGCTCTCTTGTCCAGCTGGATCAGACTACGGGACGCAAGGATCGCCTGGGGAACAAGATCGTGCGACGCCCGCGCATAGACACATCGCACGGCAACAGATGCCGCGTCCCTGACCTCCTGAGAATTCAGCGGGGCCAACAAGCAGTGCCCCAGAATCCTGAGCACCGGCTGTAACAGCTCCCATGGCAAGGGAACCCTCGACCCTCTGGAGGACTTGGACACCTCTCCTTCCCTGGGGACACAACCGCAATGCCTCTCCTCAATCCCCAACCTGCTCATGTCTCTTGCGCAACTCCCACTCTCATCCTCGTCTTCTGAGGAAGCTCTGGCCTCAGAGAAGGACGACACAGAGAAAGAGTAGGAATTGCCATCGAGCTGGTCGAGTTCGTACCGGCAGGAGCAGTACTGGCCGGCCCAGGCCGCGGCGAACTCACAGAGGTCCACCTTGGACGGGCTGGGCATGAAGGAGATCTTCTTGAAGTAGCAGTCCAGGGCGACAGCGACGATGCACGCCCTCTTTGTGGACTTAACGGCGATCTGGGGTTCCAGGGGCGGCGACAGGATCCCGACAGTCGGCTGGGCCTGGGCGGCGCCGGCGGCCGAACCCTGAGACGCCCGCCCACCGGCGGAGGAGGCCCCGCCGCCTCCCCGGGGAAAGTGGTAAAGCGATGGCTGCGACAGATCCGGGACGTGGATCAAGAGGGGCTTCCCGCCCCGTGCCTTGGTCTCCGCCGAGTAGAGGGAGAGGAGGACGGCCTCGAAGCCGGAGAGGGACGGCGCAGCAGAGGAGGAGTGAGCAGCAACAACGCGGGAGAGGTAGAGGCCGGCGAGGAGGGGGACAAAGGAGAGGACGACGAGGCGGAGGTCGGGGTCGGAGGACTGGTAGGTCTCGTAGAGCCATTGGCATAGGGGGTCGTCGCCGGAGCCGGCGGAGGGGCGGGCGAGGGCAGCGGAGACGGCGGCGTAGGCGCCGGGGGAGTCGAGGAGGGCGCGGGCGGGGCGGTCAGACTCGGAGGCGGCGTCAAGGGCGGCGGCGGAGGGGGACGAGTGGAGAACGGCGGCGAGGGACTGGATGCGGGATCGGGCGCGGGAGATGGACTCCCACCACGACTGCATCGGGTTGGGATTGGGGACGGGGTTAGGGTTTTGGGGGAGGGGCCGGAGGAGGGCCGCGGCGGAGGTGGTGGAGGAGGAGGAGGAAGAGGAGGAGGAGGGGGAGCCTCCCGGGTGGTTGTTGGCGGCGAGGGGCTGCTGGATCTCCATGGTTTGCCGTCGATGCCCCCACCGGATCTCCGCCGTGGGATGGCCCGGAGGTCGCTGTCGGGAGGGCCGGGGTGCAGGGAGGGGGACGCGCTTCTGTGGAATCGTCGTCTTCTTCTCTCCAATAAAAGAAGGGGATGTTTCAGGTTGTTCGAATCAAATCTCCGCACTTTTTTTTTTTTTACAGTGGCTTAAAAGAGGGTGGGGACTGGGGGGGTTATATTTCAAGGGGTTTAACAGCTGGCTCTTTTTTGCGTGTTTAATCCATTTCAAAGTTGTGGGAGCCGGCCTCACAAGTTACAACAAGACTTCTTCCCACCACCCAGTTATGACCAAAGGATGAAATGTAGTAATGTAGTTGTACTGGCTATTCACAACTGTCCACCTCTTGTGTCAACATGGTTCTCTTTAAAGCTAAAATTTGAGTGAGGTAGTAACTCCGATTGTTTCTTAACTTGGACTCCTCTTTTATATTTTTGTTATTATTTTTCTTTTTTTGGGGGTTGTTTGTCAAATTCTTGCTATCCATGTGGTATCAGTATGTGTTTCCTCTCTCTCTCTCTCTCACGTCTTCACTTGGGTTCACCTTGTCTTTTGCTTCTCTATTTGGGCAGTAGAGTAGTGAGAACATGATATCAGGTGAACTCCCCTACCGCTCTCTTTTCCAGCTTCCAACCCTTTCCCATCGCGTTACCCATTCTGCCCTGCTTCCTTCTAGTATTCCTCCACCCCTTTTTGTTTTGATCTATTTAGGTAACTCTTTATTTTGTTCTAAGATCTGTTCGTTGTGGACGCCGGTGAAGAGATCTCAAACTTATTTAGACGATGTTCTTCTTTAATGCTTTCTCCTTTCACTCTCTCTTTCTAGTGGGATTCTGGAGGCTCGCACAATTCTGCACATATGTCATTGCAGTGAGAGGTGAAAATTTTAACCCATAAACTCTTTAGTGATGATACTGTCGCGTAAGTTCTTCCTTAAATTTTTTTTTTTTTGAAACGGATGCTCCTTTCAACACCTTTCCCCCTCGATGCCACAAATCTTGCCGCTAATTACATACATCAAGGAAGATGTCAGAAGCGTTAGTTAGTCATCATTAATTAAACAAGTAAGTAAGAATGTTGGTAGTGATACCATCATGAGCATAAGAGAAATACAGGTTATACTTTTTAATTTACTGCATTTCTATTGCACTCTTGGCCTCTTTTATTGGTCAATCAGACATCACTTATAAATAGTAAGAAAGTGAAAGTGCGGTAAATATTTATCTAAATGAGAATAGTAGCCCCTTATAAATAATTTTACAAGTCCACAGGATAGATGCTGCCCTTGTCTTCACCTTGGGACTTCTAAGACCTCCTCAAGCTTCATCTTACACAAAACCATTTGTGCCAGCTCGATGGCAAGGTAGAGATCTAGGGTCTTTCTGATAATCAAATAATTTATTTATAGATAAATTATTTATAATTACAATTGTTTGATTTGACAAATAATTTTATTTGACCTAAGAGAGTGAGATAATTTGTTAGAATGTATCTTTATTTATTGAAGAATTTTTTTTGATAAGCCACTAAATTATTTTTGAGTTGATAGCTAAGAATTATCAGAGTTGATCAAGTTATCAAATGACTCCAAAAATAAGAATTCAAAAAAAGTATAATATATGTATATATCTGAGGGGTGCTAACGGTAACAATAAAGATGAGAGCACAAACATTTTTGACAAATTAAAAAAAAAGATAATAACAATAATGAAGATAATTGGACCAAGGATATGATATGTCTTCGATCATCTCACATATATCATAATCTTTATGTCCATTCTTCTTCTAGTTTTCTAATTAAACATCTTTGATCATCTCCTTTCTCTTTTTTGAAGTCTTGTATCACTTTCTTTTTCCCTCCACGAATAACTCTCTCCTCAAGTAAGTAAATGACTTTAACGTTTGGACCAGCAAGAGAATCACTGACAAGTGACAACCCTCCAATTAAAGACAAAGAAGAATAAAAACTGGCTCCTTCCACCGGATGAATATTTGAAGATCAACTTTGATAGAGCTTCCAACTCCACTCCAGGGGCCCATGTTATGGTAATGAGATCGAACACTCTATTGATTTCTCATCCAATGCTTAGGGTGGAGGGGAATTTGTTCCAACCAGTGGGGGAGCTATTTTGAGGTCAGTGGGGTCCTATGACCCCACTAGATCGAAAAGTTTTCATTAGTAATGTAAAGTTTCATTATTAATGATTTCACTGGATCAAGAAAATATATTTAAGGATCGATCTACCCACTGAATAAAAATTCTAGATCCGCCACTGGTTCTTACCCAGACCCCGAACCTGCTGAAGCCCTGGTTCTACTTCATATTCTTCACTTGATTGCAGCCCAATCTTCACCCGTAATTGAAAGATTTAATTTGTGCACGAGTAATATCTTGTTTTTTTGTGTATTAGATCGGTTGGTCTAATCTTTTGAATTGTACAAATATGTTTTAGGTTCAAAACTCAAAACGCATATTTAAATTCTGATTATATATA
This sequence comes from Colocasia esculenta, assembly GCA_014218235.1. Lineage (NCBI taxonomy): Eukaryota > Viridiplantae > Streptophyta > Magnoliopsida > Alismatales > Araceae > Colocasia > Colocasia esculenta. The sequence goes on along the minus strand of CM024764.1, from coordinate 75,003,837 downwards.
TATTTTTAGAAAACTTGTTTATAATCTTAACAAATTTGAATATTAAACTCTTAACATTTGATGTAAATGTCCAATCAATTAGATCACTCCTGATGTACTAAGAAGAGCAATATCTGTATAGATGGAGTCTCTCTCCGTCCAGTTCTAATCCTGTCACATGGTGAAACATTTCTCCACCAAGGTTAATTATGGTCGAAGGAGATGCCTATAGAAGGCAATTAATTCCTGCTGCCCTCCTCACTGCATCTCCCTCATGAGAAGATTTTTAAAGCATCATGTTAATTTGAGTGTTGGTATATGTTGGTCTCTTTGTCCTTATAATAATCCCTCTCTTTTGCTGCCACATGTTGTGATCGTCTAGCTCATGCAATTGCCAAGCATGTCCATCGCTGGCCAGTGACTGCCCTTGGCTCACTCACAACATTCCATTTCTTATTTATCATGAGAAATATTTATTAACAAGATATATATTTAATAATTAAATTTTTTATTAGCTGAACAAATTATTAAGATAGAGAGAGAAGGGTCTTATCCGACTCTTTCAATTAACAGGATTATTTTCTTATAATCTACATCAGCTTTATTATTGCAATAAATATTTCTTATTTATCAATCTTATATCCTCTAGATTTATTCCCAAGCAATACATTGCTCGGGTGTTTAGTTATCCTAAAAAAAAAAAGAAGCAAGATGGTATTAAACTAACTAAAACAAGGCCGTTATTCTAGTACTTTTCTTGTCAACCATACGACATGCCTATGGATTATTGCAATCACAAAATTTAAAATTATCCCTTTTAAGTGAAACAAAAAAGACAAAATGGCAAGCTATTGTATATATCTGTTCATTTTTTCCCCTGAAGTTTTTACACGCACAACCCTGGGTAAAGTTCTAACTAAAAAAAGAAACCTTCTTAAAATCAAAATATCATCAAATCAATGCCCTCCTAAGAAAACTTGTAGTCGTGCGATCAGACTTCTGGATGTTGTTCGAAGGGTATATAAACCAGACTTTATGGCTACATGGGGATTGCTCATAACATTGAAAAGGGTAGCCATAATCTCTTTCTAAGGATGATATTTACGGTATTATCATCTTAAAATATTTTTCTTAAACTTTCATAAAGTATGTTCGTGTAAATTTTCCATTTTATATATATAACGTTGAAATTTCTACACAGACACCAGGTCAAGAAACAAAACTGCAACTTGGGCGTCCATTTCCGACTGGCCCTGTTGGCACATGATTTGGTGCTCCTTGGGCCTCAAGATGGTCCCACTTATAGAGCCCATCGAGATGACCAGCATCCATTGTAATCTATGGATAAGACTATCGATCTGGCATGCATGGATCATAAAAGGTACGTAGTTATGTCCCCCGTCCCCCCTAGCTAGACCAATCATTCGAGGGCTTGCTTGAACAAGTCATATTATATTTATTATATATTCAGGTGTGTAGCAAGCATTCTTAATGGATACTTGTCAAACAAAAAATCGTAATATCCTTTTTAACAAAGTTTTCTTAATATCTAAATTGCAGCGGGTATACATTACTCGATCGACGCAAGTTGGACACTGCCTGGCTGCTCCCGGCCCATTACGCGCGCCACACCAGCATAGAACCACAACGTAACCCATCGAGGCCCATCAAAATTTGCTAACTCTCTTAGAATATTATTATCCTAAAACATGCATGACGCGTTTACAAATCAGGTCATATTAAAATAGTAATTTTATATTAGCATAGAATCATGGATTAAATTTGATACAGGGTTTCATGTGAACCTCAGTCTTGTAAAATTCTATTGCTAAACTAAAAGAGGATATATGGATCAAATGATGTCAATGTGGTGCCATTTTATCACGTTTAAAGGGCAGTTGTCACTGAAAACATTGCTCACATACCCCTTATCTTTGAACCAGGACATATCTTGGAACAGGGTCCGGGTTCCGATTTTCGTATATGAACTATTCTTAGGAAAACAAAAATGCTGAGATCCGAGTTTGAGCATACATACACAATGATTTACATACAATCTTCGAGGTGTGTAGATCTAAGATTTTTCTGATCAAGTAGAGTAAGGGCAATACGGGTACACGGAAAGTAGGAGCTGTCAAGTCCTGACCTTGGAGTTCACGAACACCAATCTCTGAGCCCATAAAATCACACGGGACGAGATTTTCTCGTTACCAAAAAAAAAAAAAAAATTGGAAGGGTCGGTTACAAATGAAAGTTCGACAACACGCCATTTTGGGGCCATTTTGAGGCCCACAAAACACAACATCTAGAGATTGCTACAAGCCTATTGACGGGTACGGAGTGGGCACTTAGTGTAGTAACATGGCAACCACAAATAAAAAGGAATTTTGCAAATAAATTATTGTTAGAAGTGAATTTATATATATTTTTTAATACAATCATACTCTTATCTAAAATCAAATAGTATAAATATATCATTACAATGACATATTTTCAAAATAATTTAGCATGATGACACATTTACACTATTTGATTTTAGATAAGGATATGTCTGTTTCGATTTTTTTTTTTTTTGTAAATTCACTTCTAACAATGATTTGTTTATAAAAATATCAAAAAAAAAAGAACGATATGATGAATGCGCAAGCTACCAACTTAGAGGGAATAAATTATCTGTGTAATTCCTCTATACTATAAGAGAAAATTGTTAATGGCAGGGGAACATAAGATATGGAATTGACTGTCACAATTGGTTGATGTGTCGTAAATTAACATAATATATATATATATATATATTATAGATAAAATATTTAATTTTAAATTCATTGGTGTTAGAGATTTTTGTTTTGGTTCTTGCTAATATTTTAGAAAAAAAACACTGAAAGCGGTTAAAATTAATAGTATCGCATGGGCCGATTTAGAAATGTACCAATTTTGGACACTTGGTATGTAAGAAAACATCCGAAAATGACGTACATAGTTCTAAACATGAGAAAATCCACTGTTTTAGTTCAGTCAAATGATCCACTTAAAAACTTCACGCATCGAATACAGGGATTAACAACTACGGTAGTAAGAGTAAATTCTGAAGTAGAAAATTAAAACAAGAAGACGAAAGAGAGAGAGAGAGAGAAAAAAAAGGTATCATCAAAGAAGGCCAAGCAATTTGGCCATCTCTCTTGCTTTCCATGTGTTGGAACAGATCTCTGAGTGTGGAAGTGCTGGTCCCCCGGCCCTCATTGCAGTGCAGAACCCTCCTTTTTCCACACACACATGTATTCACCTGCATGCATGCATAGACAGGAGAGGCCGGGGGGCAGCACCGTGGGGTTGGTGGGAGGCTTAATTCCCATCCTCACAAGCATATATAATTCTGTTCTTGATGCCGCACCTCGACTGCGAGGCAGGCCAAAAAATGGTGGACACCCAATTATGGGGGGCTTTGAAATATTGGCTGCCCACCCCTCTATATGGCTCAAGAATAAAGGGTAACCATCCATGGTGAAAGGGATGCCATTCTCTCTCTCTGAGCACGTTAACCATCCATGGTGAAAGGGATGCCATTCTCTCTCTCTCTCTCTCTCTCTCTCCTCTCTCTCTCTCTCTCTCTCTCTCTCTCTCTCTCTCTCTCTCTCTCTCTCTCTCTCAGCACGATTCTTGCATCTCTCACTTGGCTTTCCAGGGGTAGAGGGGATGGTTGGTGCAGATAGCTCATGTGAGGCGGCCAAGTGTGTGAAGATGTGGCGTCTTGTACGTCCACATATATGTACACACTCAAATGTCTAGCAAATGGATAATTGTCCGTTGAGGTGACATTAATGGTTTTGGCTGCCTTTAGTTTCTTTCCCTCTCTTTCCCGCCATCTTGCAACAGGGGGAGTATATAGACCGTGGATTGTGTCGGTGCATGATCAGTATACTTGGTTTGTGCGATGGGTTGTTTGTGTAAGCAATAAACATATATACAGGGGATTCCTTACAAATATTAAATAGAATAAATTAATTAGAAATCTCTATCAAATTTTTCACTTATTTGTTAGTCTCTAACAGAGTTATAATTCATCACAGTAAATATTATCATCTGTTACAATATACGTTAAGCTATGTTACAATAAAGACCTCTCTATTACAGTCAGAGACTTCTAATTAATTTGTCTTACTAAATATTATTTAAACATGTCAAATTTTAGAGTGTCATAATTCAAAAAGAATTTTTTAAATAATCATATTTTAATAGATATTTATTAAAAATTATTCGATTTTAATACATTTACAAAAATATACTCCTAAAAGTTGTCACATCCTCACATAGCATGCTATTTTTATCTCTTATTTATGTTAAATTTCCTCTTGCCATATCAACCTCCTTCCTAAAGCTTTTACCCCACGACGGATAAGGCGATCGACTTGAAGAGGGTGTCCAAAGAGAATTTTGGACGGTGAAGACTGCTCCCTCAACGAGGAAGGCGAGGAAAGTTTTAGTAGAAGGCTGTGGAAGAGGGGTTTTGGTTGGGGGGTGGAGATATATATAAGGCTGCCGGAGAGAGAGGGCCGTGGGGGAGAGGGTCTTGGGTGAAATGGAGTGGATTTTCGGTGGAAGAGAGAAAGTGAGAGATTATACTTAGACGAAATCCTCTAGTAGAGTATTTTGGTGAAATGATTATCTTTTGACCTTGGCTTCATTTTGTGAGAGATTATCAATTACTGATACATAAATATACTCTAGTTTATATAATTAAGTTATAATTACATATAAATAGAGATATTTTAGTACTTACTCTAATTATTCTGTATGAGGATGACAAATTTTTAAATTGAGTCATATACATAAATAACATTAAAATTTTATAAATATTCTTAAAGTTACACAAACATGTTTATAGTTACACAATTTCAAAGTATGATGCAGTTGCAAGCACCATAAATAAATATAATTATATAAAAAATCCCTATTCCAAACTCTCTTTTTGTAGAATAATAATTGTTTATATATATCATTGACATATATATAATCGTATTTGGTCTTGTTATAAATGTACGCATTATTTGTTTGTCAACGTACTAGGATACCACGGTTCGAGGAGATGGAATCTCATTGCTAACAAGAAGTCAGATCAGTCTTGCATTAAAAAAAAACTTCACTCAATGGACGATTAAGTATAAATTATATCTAAAGAATATTTATTATAAAGAGAATCTTGTAAAAAAATCGAGTCTGACTAATTATAATAGAATAGTTTTATTTGATACAGAGAGTTCTCACAGATCGGCTGGAGTCTCGACTCGGCCGACATTCCAAAGCACCAAAGTTGACGTCCTAACATGGCTTGGACTAGAGATCCTGATGTTGTCTATTTCGATGACTCAGGTCGTATAGACTGACTTCTTTACACCCCTTGGACTGACAACAACAACTCGGTCAATGATGAGGCTTACCCAGCTCGACCGTAACTAATTGGAGCACGACGTTCTGCGGGATTTCCGAAAACGTGGCTCATGTAACGGCTAGAGCATTAACCGACGAGATAATGACCGAGGATCGTGCGCCCGTTAACAACGGTCATGAAGACCATGATCCGCATGATCTAGCATGTCAGTTTTGGCCACGATTCGACGACAATCACAAAGATCGGCCGCGAGATTCGCGGGGTTGTCCGACAGTTACCTTGAGTAACCTACCATATATAGGAGGAAGACACTCCACATGCACATGTACATTATTTTGCTCCTTGGACTAGGCCATTCTTGTTGGCTAATGATTGATTTGAGTGTTAGAGTGTCTCCCCGCTGAGACCCCTTGGTGGGCTTTACAGATTCTCAGTCATCAAGGTCGGGAGCTCGGAGCATGCGACTCATGTTAGCTAAGCAGACCTCGGCCTGGTCACCTCGGCATGATCATCTCAGATTGGACACCTCGCATGAGTCACCTCGACAGTCACCTCAACTTGAGCTGACCCCCATTACAAACCGTAACATTTTGGCGTCATCTGTGGGAAATCACTACTAAAAGTTAGTATGGTTTCTCTTAATTTCTCTTTTGGTCGATCTAGGACCCTTGAATACTAACGTGGGGGGGCCGAGTCCCAGAGGTCATTCGTGGCCAATGTGGATGTCAGAGTAGTCTGCTAGACGAGATTACTTAGACACTCGTCAAGGATGTGGATACAGACATCCGATGCCAAGAGACATGCATGTCGGAGTAGTCCACTAGACAAGGTCGCTTTAACACTCATCAAGGACATGGATACTGACGTTCGACGCCAAGAGACGTGCATGTCGAAGTAGTCCGTTGGACGAGGTCGCTTCAACACTCGTCAAGGATATAGATACCAACGTCCAACGCCAAGGGACATGGATGTCAGAGTAGTCCACTAGATGACGTCACTTTGGCACTCGTCAAGGATGCAGATATCGATGTCAGACACCAAGGAATGTGGATGTCAGAGTAGACTGCAAAACGAGGTCACTTAGGCAATCGTGAAGGACTTGGATATTGATGTCTGATGCCAAGGGACATGGATGTTAGAGTAATCCGCTGAACGAGATCCTTTCGACACTCGTCAAGGACATGGATACTGACATCCAACGCATATAGAGAGCATGAAGAATGAGGTTGCTTTGACACTCGTGAAGAAGTGAAGGTTTGATGACCAAACCTTGGGCCTAATGGCCGATGTGGTGGCCTGACCGACGTTGAGCCTGATGGCCAATGTGGTAATTTGTGACCGATGTAGGGCCTGATGGCCGACGTATGAAGATGACGTCACTTTATAGCATCGTCTCCCATCGAATGGTGAGTCTCTACGGGATCACCCTTGACACGGTTAACGTCGTATAAGCATCGGCGAAGTCAGCAGTGAGGCTCGACTGATTCTGACAATACGAGTTAACACGCAAGTGGTTAGGTTATCTCTCATCTGACATTTGAGTTGTCAGTGGAGTCAATTTGATGAGGTCGCTTCGGCACTCTCTACTGGTCCCAACCTCGTCGGTTGATGAAGAATGACCAAGTTTTCCTTCTCAGAAAACTTCAGTCACCGAGGTCAGAAGAGGTCGCTTCGGAACTCTCGACCTATGGAGTTCATTTGTTATGCGTTGGCTAAAAGTCGTGGACGTCGGGTCAGCTAACGTATGGGTAGAACCACGTCAGAATGAGTTAGTGATGGCGTAAGTTATGCTATGGTCTCGGAGTGAATTGGAACTAAACTTCCTAAGGCTCAATTCTTAGAAGACGTCGACGACCCAAACATGAATTGTTGCAATTAATTGGCAAGAAGGTTTGCAATGGACGTGAAAGATATTTTGCATTGATAATCTCAAAAACAAGAAATTACAAGAGGCCTAGGCTGAGAGCCGAGGAATGAAAAAATGCTACATTCGTTGGGATCGCTAGCTCGGGATCCTAAGCCACAACAACCTCAAACGTGCAGACCTTGATCTCCCTGGTATCGAGCCTGACATCCTCATCAGAGACGACGGCTTCAGCAGTGGCTTCGAGGCCCTCATCTAGGGTAGCAACCAATGCGTCGTCGACTTCCTCCTCAATATCCTCATCCTCGGCTTCGTTCGCCAAACCCGATAGGTCGAGGTCGGGGTGGAGGTCTCGGAGGCGTCTGAGGCAGAAGTCGTACCCCGCCTGGAAGAGTTTGTCTATCTCTTCTTTGAGTGCCTCGGACTCGTAGTACTCGGCGATAGCCTTGGCACGCTCTTCTTCAGCCAGCTTGGCGAGCTAGATATTCTTCAGCCAGCTTGGCAAGCCACGTGTCATCAACTGAGGAGCTCCGGACATCAGATTCACCTCGGCCCACTGGAGTGGTCCGACGTGAACCTAGGGGGTCAATGATACCAGGAGTTCCCATAGGTCGGTTGGAGCCTCGGCTCGCCTGACTTCTCAGAGCGCCAAAGCCAACGTCCTAACGTGGCTTGGACCAAAGATCCTGACATCGTCTATTTCGACGACTCAGGTCGGATAGATCGGCTTCTTTACACCCCTTGGGCCGGCAACAGCAGCTCGGCCAATGTTGAGGCTTGCCCAGCTTGGTTGTAATCGACCTTATCATGTCCTACTCATCGACTACTTTTGGAGGTGACAGAGGATTCAAGATAAAGTAAATAGGAATCTCCATTCATAATTACAAGGTAGTGCAGTGGAATAATTACATTACATGTACTGATAGTTTTAGGGTTAATATAGATAATAACTTTAGGTGGTAGAGACTAAAGGGAGCAGGGTTCTCTAAGTTAGGATTCATTCGGTGCACAGTCTGATGGGGCGTCGGTCCCATCTGAGGTGCCTGAAAGGAAAGTAGGATTCATGAGCAATTGTGCTCAGTAGGAAATTTCTTCAATAATAAGGAAATGACAACAAGTATACCAATCAAGAAGAGAATGAAAATGTGATACCCAATAATACTGGAGTACAGTTCAATGAAAATATTCTGACAGAGTTTGCCCAAAACCAAACAGTAATAAAATTCAAGCCACAATACAGTCTATGGAAATGTAGACTAAATTTAGCAGTAAGTGGTGTCATGTCAAACACCTAGTGGATCCATTTTGATTCGTACATATTCGAATAGTACGATTCAGTAATCGATTCGGGTGCTCCTCCTGGGACTGGATCGGCTCCATTTGCACATACATTGGTCCAGTAGAGTCTGAAGACCCAAAGTATCATCATTTCCATTTGATCAGTCTTTTAGTATGGTTTGGGCAGATCTCAAAATAACATTAAAATTACAGCAAGTCTAATGCAAGAGTATCAAGATAGCAGGACACGGTAAGACTAGTAAATTGGGTTGGCCCAAGTTGAAGTACTATAGAAAAATACAATACAACTAGGAAAAGGACAAGCTAGAACAAACAAGGGAATCGCTCGACTGTTCAGGAGATCTCAGTTGGTTCATCATGCTTGTTTTTGTCTTAATCAGTCAAAGTCTTACTTCATTATATCCGAAGTGAACTTCGTCATATCCGAAGCTAACTTCATCATATCCGAAGCTGGTACTTCGTCATGCTGCTTTTTATCTTGATCAGTCGAAGTCTCACTTCGTCATATCTGAAGTTAACATCGTCATATCCGTAGCTAACTTCGTCATATCCAAAGTTGGTACTTCGTCATGCTGCTTTTTGTCTTGATCAGTTGAAGTTTCACTTCGTCATATCCGAAGTTTACTTCGTTATATCTGAAGTTACACTTCGTCATATCCGAAGCTAGTACTTCGTCATGCTGCTTTTTATCTTGATCAATTAAAGTTACACTTCGTCATATCCGAAGTTAACTTCGTCATATCCGAAGCTACACTTCGTCATATCTGAAGCTTCACTTCAACTGACTGCATTATATCTTGGCCAGTAGAATTGTCATATTGATTGTTGAACATCGATTGTTTCTAACATTAATTTTATTTAAATATCGATTGTCTTTATAAAATATCGATTGTCTTTATATATCGATTGTCTTTATAAAACATTGATTGTCTTTATACAACGATTACAGTTGTTTCACATTATTAACTTATTATTTCTCTATCTGACTACATATCTTTTTGTCTATCTCATAAGATCTCTTCCTTCCAGGGGTAGAATCAATCGACCGGAATGGTAAGATAGATTTCCGGTGGTGTTACAGATTTTCTTTGTAGTGTTAAGTGAGAGTTTAGAGGAGAGCTCAAGGCTGTGACCTGATACAAAAAGGGTCTCCTCTAACAAGAACAAGTATTCAGAAGACACTTGAAGAGTAGCACAAGTGAGAAGGAAAACTAGGGCAGCACAAGCGAGAAGGAAAAATAGAAGACAATGTTCCTACCTTAGCTAGAAGAAAATGAGAATAATCTCAAAGAGACAGAGCTTCCGGAGCTTCTTTCAAACAACACCCAACGCCTCCTCCCTCCTCTTTCTTCTTCAGACCTCAGTAGAAACAGTAGCAGTAGTGCGAGGTTTGGATAAGGATCACTAGGGGGGTGTATATATAGAGATTACATTTGTAAGGCGTGCGTGAAATCTGGACGGTGGGGATGAGCTCCGCCGAGGATTTAACCCAAAGTTGACACGTAAGGGTACTCATACGTAATGTGGATTACGTAGGTAAACAGTGAAATGACTACGTAATCATTGTGTCACAAACATATATGTATAATATCATTTTCTTTTAATCCTTTTCTATTAATGAAATTTTATTTATTTAGGTTGTCAACTTATGTGTGCTTATTCCCAACGATTATTTTGGTAATGACAGTGTGAGGTGAACTTCATTTAATGCTAACATTATCATGCAATATTTAAAAATTACATGACCAATTATTCTTATAAATAAACTTGAGATGCTACAGACCTAGAGCACGACGTATTCACGAGATTCCTGGAAACGTGGCTCGCGTAACGACCAGAGCATTAACCGACGAGGTAATGACCGAGGATCATGCGCCCGATAACAACGGTCATGAAGACCACGATCCGCACGATCTGGCATGCCGGTTATGGCCATGATCCGGCAACAATCACAGAGATCAACCCCAGGATTCGCAGACTAGTCTGACAGTTATCTTGGGTAACATACCCCAATATAAGAGGCAGACACTCCACATACACATGTATGTTGTTCTGTTCATTGGGATATACTATTCTTCTCGGTTAGCAACTGACTTGAGCGTCGGAGTGTCTCTTTGCCGAGACTTCTCGGTGGACTTTGCAAGTCCTCTCAGTCATCATGGTTAGGAGGTCAGAGCATGCGTCTCACATCGGGTAAGCGGATCTCAACCTGATCATCTCGACTTGGACACCTCGCCTGAGTTATCTCGACGGCCACCTCGACTTGAGCCGACCCTGTTACTAATCATAACACTATTAATTGATAAATACTAAAATTATGATATTTACATGGACTCTAAACTAATAAAATTATTTTCTTAAAATCCAACTCAGTCTAACAATAAGTACTATTCATTACACATAAGAATTATAGTATGCAACAATATCACTCGTTCAAGTTTAGGATAGAGATTAACCCAAACAATTAAACCCCCCCCCCCCCCCCCACACCACACACAATTCGGTTCATGGTGGTCTAACTCAGGTCCAAGTTCTAGATTTGATTGGATGATGGTTATGTGATGATCTACATGAATTGATGTCTCATTAACATGTAGAGGTTAACAAATTTTCTTCCGATTGCAACTGCATCCGATCGAGTCATTCAAAACTCGCTGCGTTCCAAGGCCATCCGAGTTATGTGTCTACTTTAATTGTCCCTTAAAACGATGGGTTTTGATTTGATGTTTTAAACATTATACATTGTTAACTTGAAAATTAACAAAATAAACCCTCATAACTTTTTGATTTTGAAATATATTTGAGTCTTGATTACCCACAATCTTAAATTAATATGAAGAACGATTGTAGGATAATTGTTATAAATGAAACTAATTTAAGTTAATATCCAACTATATATAGTTCAAAAAGTGTTCCTAACATCTCGAGTTGTTGGTGCAAAAATATAAAACAAAAATATCTCTATTGCATGTTTCTAAGAAGGCTAGCTAGTTTTAGAAATATTCTTTTGATATGGCACCTATATGTTGTTCCATTTTGGGGAGTTCATTTTTACAGCTGTTCTACTTCTTTAATTAAATTCCTCTTAGTATCAGTAACTTGGTGAATATCCCAAAATAAAATGAAGTCCAAGTTTAATTCTAAAGAACTTTCTGAAACTTGGGTCAGTATGCGATGTTGAGAATAATTATTAATTGTAGAAAAGACTATTGGGCAAATATGATGATCCTAGGAGTTGATTTGGTAGACACCCAAGTTTATGGTAGTGGGATTAAGAATGAAAACGCATAAAATGATTAATATGCGTGTAAAGAAAGAGAGTGAGTTCAGAAAAACTTATGTTAACATTTCAGTTCAGGGGAACATTATCACAAGGTCTAACCTAGGAAGAACTCATCACACTTTCAATATCAGATTAAGCTTTTGGGACTCAACACTGGAGTTGAGACGAGGTCGTTCCTTGATCGAATACGGAGAAAAAAAATTATTTAGATCACATGAAATAGGTCTTTACAAATTACGTTTCATAGAGACATAATTTAGTTCAATATGGGAGACAAGTGAAAATAAATACAACAAGGCACATGTATCTTCTCTGAAAATATTCTTTTTCTAAAAAATTGACAAAACTTCAAATATGAGATAATATTTTTTGGGAGAGGTAAACTAAAATTTTGTACATCTTCAATAATGTTGTCCGTTGGGAACTGGACGAGAGGTCATGCATTTAGTCCGAATATCTTATCTTAAGAAGATTTGTACGCCTTCGAGATAGTGAGTATCTTGTCTTAACAAGATCTGAACATTCTTATCTGTTGTAAAAATAACGTGGAATAGGGCACAATCATGGTAATATTCAGATACAAGCATGTGTACACAGAAACATATTAAATAGGTATATGGAAATCGTCCAAATAACAACAACCAAAACGTAGTATACATGAGATGAAATGCAATAAAGAATATGCTGAAATAAGGCAGCAACGAAAGTGGCAGAAGTGCCTCTAAGGAGACTCCCCTTAGAGAAGATATCGCCCCCACAAGAATAGTGCGTCGGGTAAGGCGATCTCCTCCCAGGATACGACTATCACCACGAAATTAAGAATCGCACTTATCCTAATTTCGTAAACAATACTACGCTAAACCTAATCATCATCTACAGAGAATGAAAATCGAGAACAGAGAACATGCACCGATCACCGGCGGAGAACGGCGAAGGCCGGGACGTAGTCGGGGATGCCGGAGCGAGCGGTGCAGTCATCGGAAGGGAACAGGAGAGCGAGCGGCCGGTCGGCGAGCGGTTCCTCTGGAAGAGTCGAAAAGACACTTTCTGTGTCGGGGTAACCGTGATTAGGGAACCTAATCACTATATCAAGCGCCTAACGCCCGCGCAGACCAAAACAATAGGCCGGTTCAAAGAACGGGCCCAAAACAGCTCTAATCTCCCCAAGAAAGGCCCAAAACGTAAAAAGAAGAAGTAAAAAGGTGCCAAGTCAAGCCGGCTGGACCGCGTCATCACACGCGCGCGCCCGCCCAGTCCAGTCCGGCCCGGCGGCGTGCGTGTGTGATATGGTCTAGCATAACCCCACCCTTGTCTATAAGACATAGTCTCATAGACTCTAGGGGTTATGAAGCCCTTAACTCCTCCTATGTGGGGCTAAAGACATCACACATAAGGACAACATAGCACAACTTTTGAGATCCTTTTACTTTATCAACTTTGAATTTTACCTTTCGTTTATATTGCCCCTTTTACACCCTTTATATCCAACATTATCTTTATTAAAAGAGGGGTTGTGTAGAGACATAGTTTAATCTCACATCAAAGATAAGTGACAATAATTATGTACTTATACAGAAGACATATTCCTCACCTCCCAAGAGAATTTTTTTGAATGAAAAAAACAAAACTCCAGATCAAGGACAATACTTCATGATCAGATGGATATATTGAAATTTTGCCTATCTTTACGTTCCATAGAAAATTTCTTTCAAAGTTTTTGTGTGGCTATTAAATAATTTATTTTACCAATATTCATGACATAATATATAGCTAATATTAAATCATAAATAGTCAGAAGGTGTTCTAAAATACAAATCATTATTCTAGATCACAATCGTTGGTTAATTTTGATTTGCAATGGCAGTTGTGACCAATACAATTTTTTGTGTTTTTGTTTTCGAACGACTATCTTGACCATTTCTTGTCTCATGCCCAATCAACTTTCATGAAATAGGTCTTTGATTGGACCCTATGCATCACTAGTCATCAACTTTCAGATATTTACTCTTGAGTATTTTATATATCTCTACTGGTAGTATCCGATATTAAGAGATTAATCTTTTATATTCTCGATATTAATTTGTTTATGGCCTTTCACGATCTCATATGATGTGATTAACCAAAAGGATGCCAATGACCTCTTTAAAAGTGCAATTATGAGAAGGTTAAAACAAGGATTAAGATTAAGATGGAGATCATGCATGGTTATAAGAACAGTTCCTAAGCATGAAGGCCCATAAGCACCTGCATTTAAGAGATCCTTACCTTATTTTGTATGCGGTCAGTTCAGCAGGGGTGTAAATAAATAGAGAAACAAATATATATTCTCCCAAAATTTATTGTATTCAAATGTATATCTTCTGCGTATTTTACCTATTCTATACGTAAAACCTGAAAATTGATCCTATAATATGGACCATACGATTCTTATGGGCTTCTAATTCTGTTAAGAAGGGAATCGTTTGTAGAACATGCAATTAAGAGGAAACAATCAAGGGCCCAAAGAATTGTCTCCGGAAAAATTCTTTTGAAGATCAAGTCAGGAGTTATGAAGAAATGGGGTAGTCGAGCAGAGAAAAAAGAGTGAAATACTCCTATGTGTAAGTGGGAAAGTTCCATCAGTGTCTTAATTACCTCACTTGGTCCCTGTCATTTCCTCTTGTAAGCATGATTAAGGATTTCTTTTACTCTTGCCCTCTTCTCACCTCCCCACATCACTCTGAGGATATATAATTGGAGGCTCTCTCAAAGATGAAGTGGTCTTAGATATAGGTCCGTATCTTTTTTCACCCAACTTGACAGATGTGATCATTATCAAGTTCTAGAGTCACAAGGACATTGCATGGCAGCTAGTGTTGTCCTGTCCTAATATGGCAATGACATATTAATTTGACTATCAATGTAGCCAGACTCTGGCACTATAGGGGCGAGCCTCACTACAGCCAAGGAGGCCTCTCAATTACGTGGCTTTGAGAACTCGACCTTTGGCGATTGATAGATCACCTAAGAACACGTACCAAATTAAGGGATGCTCCCACTCGCTCTAGGCCAAGTGTCAAAGGTCTCATAGACCTGACAAATTGAGCTCTAATAGGGTGAAGCCACGTTCCTATATATATATATATATATAATATATATTGGATTTGGATTACTACAAGCAGTCGTCTTGTGGTGTCTTCTCAAAGTGCTCCCTTTCTTATGTAAACATAGGCCATTTTACCAAGGGGTAATTTAGACATGTCAAATCAGCACAGTGTTAACTTTGGATCAAAATTACTTCTTTTTCTCCTTAATTTTGGACAAGGGGGTTTAATTAAAATGAGTCAATTTCTTGAAAACTCTGATAAATAAATAAAATTCGCATCTTTAATAGGAAATTTTTATACTAATCTGATTAGTTTTCGTGTGGATCAATCACGCAAGTCACAAATATCTATTACTTTTTCCAATATCTATACTATAATACTAAAACAGAAGTTCCTGTTTCCCGCCTAAACTAGACCCAGACCACGTGGCAGCAGTTGAGCCTACCCATTCAAAATTTTTTTCTTCTCTCTCTCTTTCTTCCTCCGTGCTTTATACCGCATCAATGATCTGTCTGCCCCTTCACTTCCCCGTGAAAAGTTGCCTGCCGATTCGCCTTCCAATGTTTGCCCGCCATTACCAGTGAAGATGGTGCGAGGAGCCGTCCTCCTTACCCCTCGCCCTCGCTTCACAGCGTCGCCCTCGCAGGCTCGCACTGTCCCCTAGCCATAGCAGCCTCGCCCTCGCCACGCCCTCGCACTGTCCCCCTCGCCATCGCACCTTCCTCTTCACCTTCGCACCGTCCCCCTCGCCGCGTCGCCCTCCAGTGTCTGCCTTCTTCCTGAGATTCTTCCTCTTTCTCTCTCTCTCTCTCTCGGTGGGTATGACATCTGAAGGGGGCATGTGAGATGGGTGTGGAGTGCGTGGCCGTGGGGAGGCGGGAGATGAGGCCTCTCCTTCTGAAGGTCGGGGTGGCCCTCTTCCTCTCCTTCGCTGGTTTCCTCTACGGCCACCTCAGGTCTCGGGGCGACCGCCCCCGCCATGGCCGCCGTCCCCACAATGCTTCAGGTAACACCGTGGGATCAAGCTTCCTCTTTCTATTTGGCACCGCCTTTTTTTTCCCATCTCTGTCCTCGCAACTTTCCCCTGCTTTTTCTTTGTAATCATGGACTGGTACAAGCAGGAATGGAAGAAGGGAGGGAGGCAGGCGGTGGCTTCAAAGAGGCGTTTACTCATGGACAAAGCGTAAGCATCTCATCTTTGTGCCCTTTTGTTGTTCCCTCCTTTTCTTGAGGTTTCTTAGTAGGCCAGTCAGGGTGTGTAAAAATTGAATCGTGTTCTTCATTTGATTTTTTTTTTCCAGTTTTGGAATTACTTGGTTCCCTCTTTATATCTAGCTGGTTTCTTGCAATGGCACAGGAAGGAGCACCCTCAATTGTGAGCTATTCCGCCTCCGGCACTGTTAAAGGGGTTCCTTCTTCCACCTCTGGGATGTCTCCTTGCAGTAAGAATTTTGTGGATGAGAAGTACCTGTTGCCTGGGTTGTCCTCACCACCCCCCCCCCCCCCCAAAAAAAAAAAAAAAAAACCCACCCAATGTCCATCCTCCTACAAGCGGGTGACTAAACCGTCAGTTTACATATATAAACTAATACATATGTATATATATACACGCATTAATTTGTCTAATATGATCGTGTATATTAATTTACATATATACAAGTACACACATACAGACATATGTATGACATGCATACATATATATATATGTCTTGATTTGAAAATATTTGAGGAACTGAATAGAAGGTCACACGTAGCCTCCTTTCCCTGCACATGGTTAGTTTCAAAATATTCAAAAATCTGACCACAGTACCATATGAAAAGAAAATAAAATCTAAAAGATCTGACCAGACTTCTCAAATGAATGAACAAAAATAAAATCAATCAACAACAGAATAAAAGCTGGATCAATGCTGATATATAACAATGAGATATGTATGAACAAAAAACAAAAAGTTGTCAATTAAATTCAATTCTCATCCAAAACTGAGACATTTCTAATCACATACTAACATGAATTCAAATCAGGACATATATATATATATATATATATATATATATATATGCTCTTGCATCTCCTAAAAAATGTTCATCTCCTAAGAAATGCTCCTGCTTTCCAGCCTTTTACTTTTTAATTTTGAGCATGCGATGTGAAAGTTCCTGATTTACTTTTTGACTAATCATTTTCGTTGTGTTTAAATGAATTTGACCATACATTTTTATGTCATTTATATCAAAAGTATGAAAATTCTGTTGAGAATTGGTAATGTTTCCTGTCAACTGAGTTTTTAAAGCACAGATTTACAATTTTTAATATATTACCGAGGCCTTCCAATTAAATATTATCAATGTTCTAAATATAATTTTGATGTGCATGTCACCATTTTATATCCATGCTTTGCATTTCATAGACACCTATCAATGTTCTAAATATAATTTTGATGTGCATGCCATATTTACCAAGTTCTGGGGGGGAAAAAGTCCTTAACATTCTTTCATTTGGATCTGGACACGAGGAAACATAATTAGTTTAAGCATGAAGTTGGAGTAATAAGATAAGTATAATGCAAAATTCCACAAATTGATTTGGATCTGCACCTATATAATATTATATATATAGTTTGATTTTCTTTTATATAGAATCCCTACACATCCATGGGTTTTAATGTACATGTATATTTCATTTATGCTTATGTTTCTGAAATATTGTGCCTTAGTGTTTCTGAAATCCTGTGCACCTATATAAAATTTTAGAAATCCCTGTGCTTTATGATTGTCATTAGACTGTCAGGTTATTTATAAGTTATGAACCCCAATTGACCTTTACAAAAGAAAGCTATCAGAAAAAATTATAATGATTTGAAGTTATCTTTGAACATAAGCTACAATCCTTTCGGCAATCTGAAGCAGTCAAAAGTAAAGTGGAAAGCACTGTCTTCTGTGAGTTAAAACTAACCAGACACCATTGGACAACTAATTAATGCAAACCCTCAATAAAATAAAAGTTTGCATAGAACGATTGGAAGGCATGAAGTTAACCTTATCCCATTCCCAGCATAATAACTGTGAACTTTTCCAGAAGGAGGACCTTCTGATAGCTCTCATTGATTATAATTTTTATGTTTTTTCTTCTTTCTATGTATCTTTGTTTTTTCTGTTTTTGAGGGTGTGTATGAGTGACTTTGTAGTTATCACCTTTAGAAGATATAGATATAAAGATAGATCTAATTGTGTGCATTAAATCTATATACAATAAAGAAATAATAGATGTTTCATGCATTCTAAAGAGAAGAAAAAACATATCTTTGATGCAACTATTTTACATGTTCTAAAACCTATGAGCTATCTTTATTTACCATATATCGATTAATATGTGAGTAGATCTATAAAAATGCAATGTGGTATTTTTGACTAGATTTTAATTGGTATAATATTCGGTTTTCGTAATTGATTTGAGCATGTTTTAAATTGGTAGTCTTCAGCTTCCAGTTATTTTTAAAGGTACTAACAACATATTGTATGAACCATATGTGCAGGGAAAGGAGGCTGCGTGTCAGTTTTTGTTCACTTACTCACTGCCTCAACATGTTCTTTTTTGTCTTTAATTTTTTTTTGGTGTCTACTCTTTATTCATTTTATATAATAAACTATAGTTCTATCCATTTGATTGATTGGTAGTTCCCAGTTAACTGGATCTGCATTCTGACCAACATATTATAATAACCATGGCATTCTTATTCTTACTTGATGAGCACTATCCAATCTGTAGGAGATAAATAATTAAGTTTCCAGTTAATTGGCTCAGTCCTGTGAAAGGGAGTAGTCCCTTTAACCATTTAAATATGAAGAAATGTATACATTTAAATATGAAGATGTTAGAAAATGTGTCTTACTAAAGTTCTTGATAAAGGACTAATGTAGCTTCATATGGTGCATGTAATCCATTTATTTTTTAAGAAACCTGGTAATGTGTTTTTGTTTTTTTCATATATTTGCTTCAGACCTAGAGTTTCAATTTCTTAAAGTTTTTATGTGTGTTGTGAAAGTAAAAGATATCTTTTACTATGAATCTGAACATTGCTGCTTTATCTGAATTCATGTGTCTAACATGATTTGACAAGTGAACCCTCTAATTTGATGGGAATCAAGAAACAATGGTCAACACTTCCAAAAATCGGGATGATCTAAAAAATGTTGGACTCAGACACATGGAAAGCAATATATATTGAGTTCTGGCAAGTAGGTGGTCCCCCAAAAAATTTCAAGATACTCTTTCTTTTAGGCTGACAAGGGAAACGAGCAGACATCTTTAAGTTCAGAGGATAATCTTTAGAGGCTGATGATGCAGATTCACCATAATCTTTGAGTCAGGTGGTTTGGAGGATATAGGGTTCTCATCCATTCTTATAGATAAAAGTATGAAAGCAGAAAAATGCATAAAATTATAGAATTTTTCTAGGACAACCAAATAGACACCTTCTGACATAGAAGACTCTTCTTTTACACAACAATTATGTTTGAATATGGATGCACATCTTTTTCCTGACACCTTTTCAGGCTTCAAATATGTTACCATATCCCTACCAAGTACCATCCCCATTCTCTTCCTCTTATCTCTACTATTATTTTAACCATTATGATTTCATTTTAGGCATATGGAACCATATGTAATAGGTTTTTGTTTAACTTTAGCCTTCTACTTCATCATAATCTAAATCTATGAAAGTGCTGAACTATATCAAGTCAAACTATCCATAGCTTACATTTCATGCATAGATGAAAGGCAATATAAAGTGTAAAAAAACACATATATGTTAAACATATATACCAAGTTTGAGACTTTTTAAAAAGTGGCAGATAATAGGTTCTGCCCAATTGTTTTCCATTTTTCCTTAATTTAGCCAATTATCAGCTACTGCATTTATAATCCCTACCAGTTTAATCTTCAATATGTTTTTTCTGTAATATTCAGCTCTAACAATCCATTGCTAAAGAGGTCCATCAGCTTCACCTAATCAATAGAGAACCATTTTGCTAGAACTGCCTTATTAAAAACTGTTAAGCTATCTATAGTGTATGAGCAATAAATGTTTTTTTATTTTATGAGCTGGCTTTTATAGACTTTTCTGCTAATGGCAAAATTTTGGGATAGTTTTTTTTGTAGTTTTAATCAATTACCATAGTACTGTTGTTAACAATTTTTGTTAACTTAGGAAATCATTAAGCAAACAACATTTTCCTTCTGCTCATCACAAAATGGACACAAACTATTACAGTCCAATCCATTTCTTACTATATAGCTTAGGGACTATACAGTGTTGAAGGACTATCCAAGGATGGCTCTGAATTTTTTAAGGCTATTTAGGTATCTATATTGCTTCCAAGTGCCAATTATTGGAGATTGGTGTTCCATTGCTATAGGTTCTTTGACAGAGAATTGAGTAATATTTTTCTTCCAAAAGAAAGCACAATGGTTACTTTGACTGATCTCCACTGAGGATAGAGAATTTGGAAGCTGAGTGCTCCACCTCTTCCTCAACTTTTAAACATCTGCACAGATGGATGTGCCAAGATATAATGTCTTCCTTCTTGAGATAATTCTGGGAGATGATTCCATTTCTTAGCAGCCAGGAAAAAATCCTTTGGATAACTGTCTTTCAAAGACAACCTCTCTTATCACTTAGTCCTCCAAAGAAAAGGTATGACTTCTATCTTCAACTTGAATAAAGACCTCTTTCTCCATAACTGGAGCAACTTGAGTAATACCTCTCCAAATAGGAGAAATAACATTGGTATTTTCCAGTCACCACTTAAATTGGCAAAAGAAAACTTAAATAGGGTAGCCAAATCTCTCTGGTCAAGCATGGTATTCTAAAAAAACTTATTACCGGGGGCCCAAGGAAATTTCCTTTGTCAGTTTAAGTGGTGACTGGAAAATACCAGCTCCCAAAGTAGTCACTGCCAGCTCCCAAAGCAGTGCCAAAAGATGTAGAGGAAAATATACCTCTTCCCAGCTCCCAAAGCAGTGCCAAAAGATGTAGAGGAAAAGATACCCCTTGCTGCTCTTCTGGTGGAAAATCTATCCTGTTTTTTTGTTTGTTCATTAAGTACATCTAGATATCCTCTGGTTTTTGTGCCAAAAGATGTTCTGAATATGATTGAGCTTAATAAAAATTGTGCAAACTCATGTTTCCAGTGTTCAATTTGGTCTTATTTGAATATGATTGAGCTTATTAATTTTTTTTTTCCAGTATTAAGCATTTCTATAGACTTTAATGTTCAGAAGTGGGGACATGGTCACTTCTCTATAGACTATTTTAAGCATTTCTCTATAGACCTCAATGATTGGGAGATTAATTTCTAAAGTCCTTTGGTTTTTCAGGCGTACAGATCAGATCAAGGAGTTTAATTTGGTGGATTACTTCTAAAACATTCACAAGGAGGTACATCTTTTAAATCTTTCTTTTCTATTTGATTTTATTAATGATTTCAACACAAGTTTAACCCGTAGAGGCTTCAATTTGGTGACCTCATGCATAAGTCTTCTCATCATCTATTTACATGGACAGTTGTACAAGTTAGAGCTAAACCACAGTAACTGGTTGGTCTCCATGATTCTAATTACAAACCAAGAAAGAACAACTAAATTCTGTTTCTAAAGAACAAAAGCTGGTCAACTGTTTGCTAAAATTCCCTTAACTGCCAACTGTCCAGCAAACTAAAATTGGTGAGTCCAATAACCAAACTGAACTGCTGCAATTGTACCGACTCAGCTACTGTTTTTACCGTGGCAACTGTATAGCTCCAGCTATTAACAAATTCCTCCCATCCATCTAGATCTCAAGACCCTGTCCGCAAAATTTATAAAGGTGGAAAATGTTTGCAATTGGTGCGAGGTATGCTTCTTCTTGAGCTCGAAAACATGGAAAACTGGATGCACCTTACATTCAGAAGGCAACAAAAGTTTATATGCAACTGATCCAATTTTTTGAATGATCTGAAATGGTCCATAATACTTAGCACTCATCTTATGATTGTAACGCTTAACCACAGAATTTTGTCCATAGGTGGCATTGATTAAACAATTCCCTTTATTTATTCAGTGACTTGAAACCTCTGCTCTTCAATGATTTCTCAGGAGCGTTTTCCTGATCCAAAATCCCGGTTCAGAGACCTGCATGCCATCGGGTTTAAGGGTTTAGGGTTGTTAGATCTTGGAATTAAACACGAGCCAGGTTTTTTTGTTTATGACAGTGGATCTGAAAATGATGTTTGGATCCTAAAGGAAGATGGAAAACCATTTATAGGTAAGCGTCCATACTGTATCCCATTCTCATTCCTTTGGCCATCTGGAAGCACAATGTGATTTTCTTTTCCTTTTTGGACCAATTTAAGAGAGGTATGGCCCGGTCCCTGTGTTTTTCCTGATTATACTTGACAGCAAACCCATTCATGGTGGGCTAAGTTAGTGAAAAATTTCGTCTTCAATGGTGTTGATGGCATATGGAATGATATAAATGAACCTGCTATTTTCAAGGTAAGATTGACATCTGAAATTTGTATCTTTCTATTTATACTAATTTTCATAAGATTTGCATTTTTTTGCAGGTTGTGACAAAAACAATGCCAGAAAGTAACATTCATAGGGGAGATACAGAACTGGGTGGTCATCAAAATCATTCGCACTACCATAATGTAAGTTCTTTTCCTATTGTCTTGCACTAAAGTGGATGTCATACAGTATTAGTATGACACAAATTGTCTGATCCATGCATTATTCATCTTTTAAATATCTATATATACACACATGATAATACTATATTCATCTTTTATCCCTCCATGCATTATTGTCTAAACTATTAAAATAAATATTATTATATAGTATTCTAATTATGCATTGAAAATCATAAGCATGTTTGGAAAATGTGGAATGTGAAAAATGACTCCAGAGCACTTACAACTCTTGGGTTCTTGCAGACGATTTCCACGACATCTTCATCACTCAATTGCTCCCACAGACCATCAGATGCAAATATCCGCTACGACATTGACACCCAACTACGTCAGGTAAGCTTTCAAAACAGTTGGTCTGTTCTTTTATCATGACTTTGGAGTTTCTCTCTCTATCCCTCTCAACCGAGTCTGCACACTCACCATCTCTCTCTATCCCTCTCAACCTTGGCCACAGAGAGCCAGTACACAGGCAACCCGACGAGGGTGGTCCGCACGGTCTCCATGCTCTGGGCCAAGCCGACGGCGACGACGATGACCTCGGAGGCGGCGCCGGACTTCTGGATACAGAGGGCCTCCTCAAGGGCGATCTCGCAGAAATTCTTTACAGCAACCATTTATAGCAACAAGGGTTTCATCGTAGAAGGGTTTCATCGGCAGCAGTTGTAGCAACAGATTTCAAAATTAACTGTTAACTCTTTACAGCAACCATGGAGTTCATCAGATTGACTCTTTATTTGTGCTATCTTACATTGAGTTCCTGATAATTTTTTAATTTGTGATTTTGATATTTTACAGCAACTCTTTAGCTGTCCTCTTTTTCCAATTATTTTGTTTGAATAAACATTTATGATCTTAAGGTTTTAGACTTTCTCACAGAGTCCAAAAATTAATCTTATTTTTGAATTTTTATGTGCTTTTATATAGAACCGCTAAACATCTTTTGCAAATGTGTAGGGGTATCATGAATTAACAGACATATGATGATTGAGAAAGGGTCTTATGTGTTTATCAAAAGTAATGTCATTATCGTATTAAATCATGGTAGGTAACGTAGTTTTAGATCCTTGAAGTTGTGTGATCATGTGTGTGAGTATGTTTTATGTGTGGTTTTTGTTCCAATTACTTGATTATAGTTCCAGTTGACTATATTTTCCGTGTGATTTTTTTTTCCAATTGTATCTTTCATTGATAATGAAAAAACATATTATATTTTTAATTAGATGCTACTACATTAAAATATTAGATGCTACGTTTTGGGACAGTCATGTGACAGTTTTGGGGCAGCAAAATTTCTAACGTAGCAGCACCATATTAATTATTTTTCTGCCCAAAATATTCATGTTTCGACTTCTTCTATCCTATCTCTTTCTCCCATGTTTCGACATATATGCAGGTTGTCTTCTTCCCCCAGTTGTAAAATAACTCAGAAGTTTTTTTCCTTACCTCGACTCTCTGTTTCACTTTTTTTTTCTTTTTCTTTTGCGTTGCGGATACTGTAGCGCAATAGTAATCGCGCTGTTGCGCTATAGTAGTTACTATTCATTTAGATTTTTTCTTATTTTTTATTTTTTTTAATTTTAAGATCTAATTGTGTAAGATTAGTTGTTTTGATTTATAATTTTTTTACAAATATAAACAAATAACATTAAAAAATTACACATACTGATATGTGTTGATATAGGATCCGATTGATGATCCATTGCTCGCCGATCACATGACCCGTGCGATTCATGAGTTGTTGATTCTAATTAATGTATATTGAGTTATATATTTATAATATTTTTAAAAAATTGAAAAATATAAAGAAAACATCTATTTTAAAAAACTCATAAGATGACTATTATGGAGTGTCCAATAAAATTATTTTTTAAAACCTTCCGTAATGAAAAATTCACTGCACTATATCATTCCTTATGTGAACAAATTAAGATAAGAAAATTACTTATATTGCATAATCAATTATGTTTACTAAATAGTTCACTAAATCTTATATTTGTATTGGCATGAGTTCATACAAGATAATCATTTTATATTTCTAATATAAATTAAAAGATTAATGATAATTTATGATAAAATCTATTGTGTAATTGTTTTATTCATGTTCAAACATTTTAATTAAGATAAGTTTAACAAATAAATTTATAATTAAAATTATATAATTTTAAAAAATAATATATATTTATTAATATATTTTATAATCAAACGCCGTGCATCGCACGGGTGTCCAACTAGTTATATATATATATATATATATATAATAGAGAGAGAGACACTGTTAATATTTCACCATTAATAAAAACGTCCTTATCTTCTCCTTACCCTTTTTATCACTCTTTTTAAGAATCAAACAACTGTTGATGGTGAGACAAAGCATCTCAGATGCGTACTTGAGTTATAAATTGAGAGCATGTTATATTATTGTTGAAATTATTAATAATTTAATTATTTTAGTCATTTATTCATCTCTTTAAACTATTTATAATCTTTTAGAGTCTTTAGACTCGTGGACGGGGATGCCAAAATCAAGTCTTTTTAGAATCTCGAATTTTGAGTCATTATATTCTCTCTCTCTCTCTCTAGTCTGATGCTCCCATCGATGCTAGAGGGGGAGACCCTCTCTGGTGCCCCCTCCTATCTCTCTCTCTCTTGGTTGTAGCTCATTTCTCTCTCTATCTATACCCAATTTGACACTCCCACCTCCCTCTCTCTCGTGGCCATGTTCCTCTCTTTCAACATTAGGGGGAAAAGCTCCCATTTGCACATAATCTCCCTCTCAACCTTATCCCTCTCTTCTAATATTAGGGAGCGACCCTTGCACATAGTCTCTCTCTCTCTCTATATATATATACATATATCTTCCTTTCTTTCTCTACGTTGTCCCTCTCTTTTGACACTAGGGAGCAAGGCTCTTCTTGCGTATGGTCTCTGTGTGTGTGTTAGGCCAAGAGCTCAATCTAGCACATGTGAGACTAAGTCTATGCACCGGTGTCAGAAGAGGAGATCATGTCTTTATCTTTGTTAACTTTTAATTAATTAATATCATCTCTTTCTCTCTCTCCTCACAGTCACCGTCCACCCATTGTCCCATGTGATTAATCTTATTGGGTCATCTCTCTCTTCCTCTCTTAAAGAGAGATATTTTAGTATTTTTAGATCTTATTTAACAATTATGTTCACATTGTTGACTCTTTTATTTCTATGATTATATATTTTGGTGATAACAAAATTTGTCAGAATATCTAAATCATGTGCATTTATCTTAACATTAATTTGGTTAAGTCTGTCAACAGAAAATTCAAAGGAAATAAAAATTACATTAAAGATCACCACTATAAATATTTCAGAATTTTCTAAGTCCATTAGAGAAGTTGAAGTTATATATATATCTTTGCGGGTTTCACTTCGACTTCCAAGAAGTTGAAATCTCATATCGTTTGTTGAAGTTTTAATTTCGATTGATGGTCTCACTCCGACTCTTCAAATGTCGAAGTGTTATATCGATTGTTGACTATTTTCATCATCCATTGTCTTATCGTTTATCGATTGTTGCATCGATTGATTTTAATCCAACTCTTTTCCAGTCGAAGTGTCACATCATTTGTAATACCGATTGACCTTATGAAATATCGACTACCTTCACCATTCAATTGCTTCACATACCAATTACTTAATATATTGATTGTCTTGTCATTAGACATCGATTGCATTGAAACATTGATTGTATCTTAAAACATCGATTATCACTTAAACATTGATTGCATTCACATCGATTACCTTATAACATCGACTGCATTAAAACATCGATTACTGTTTTAATATCACATCGATTGTTTTGTACTCAAACATCGATTATCTTCATCGATTGTCTTCAAATATCGATTGCCTTCATGGATTGTCTTTAAAACATCGATTACTTTTTTAGACATCGATTACCCTTAGACATCGATTGTCTCAAACATCGATTGTCCTACTTAAACATCGATTACAATTATACTCAAACATCGATTGTCTTCATGGATTGTCTTTAAAATCGATTACTTTTCTGGACATCGATTATCCTTAGACATCGATTGCCTTTAGACATCGATTATCTCAAATATCGACTGTCCTGCTTAAACATCGATTACAGTTATACTCAAATATCGATTGCCTTCATAGATTATTCTTGAACATCGATTGCACTTGGACTTCGATTACTCTTTGAACATCGACTGCGTCTTAACATCGATTGACATTATATTATCCATTGTTATTTCAAATATATTATTTTTAAATATCTTGATAATTATCTATGCAGTAACCTTACTGATTGTGGTTGTAATTATAATGATTGCCCTTATAATTAATCTTTGTTATGAACATATCTTGGCGCACAGTATTTTCAAATTATTTTTAAAGATGTGCATTTCAAATTTCCCGCTATCCGTTACATATCCTTCTTACAAAAACTTTTAAGGATATCCTCTTACGTATGGTCTATCTGTAGACACAATTCCCATTCACATCATCTTGTACTGTTTGCCATTTTCATGACATGTTGTCTACAGTTTTAAATGGTGACAGAATTGAAGTATCTATTTCTGTATAACATATATTTGTTTGTTGACTGAAGACGTCTCTCTTAGCATTTAATGTCTGCATGTTTTCAGTGGTCACACATGACTACAATGTTGGACATGCTACGTTGACTGACACAGGAGATATCCATATGATCTCTCTCTCTCTCTCTCTCTCTCTATCCAAATATTAAATGTCTGTAGATTTCCGGTAGTCACATGTCTCTACAACGTAAGACTTGTTGCGACTTCATGGAAACAAACACTAAGGAATAAGAGACAACAGACACTTCAACGAACACATCTGAAGAAAGTTGAAGTGCTTATTAAGAAGAAGACGATGGCTGTGAAGTAAAATACAATCCAAGTGAACCAAGAAAGAGTTATACAAGCCTTCACAACCACTAGAAGAGTAGTGCGTCCTCACTCCAAGTCCATCTACTCAAGCTCTCTTGAAGCCTTCACTTTTCTTTTTCTGTTGAGAGCCTGTTGTTTATGAGAGAGCAGCATCATAGCGATATTCTTTTCTCTCTCAGTTCGTATCTCAGATCAAGCACTGCATTGTTGTATAAGTTTAGTATAGGGGTCATCCCTTCAACTATTCTTTAAGAGTGCTCCTCTTCCTGTGAGAAGAGAAGGCATGTTGTAGATATGTGATTTATTCCACTTGTTGAAGGGAAGACCTGTTGCTACAGGTGATTGTATTGCCTCTTCATGGGTTGAGGAAAAGACCAACAATGTTCGATGTGTAAGTGTCCTTGGAGGGGGAGGGGACTGTACCCTTAGTTAGTGGAATCACAAGTAGTTTTTTGGGGACTAGACGTGAGACTCCTACTGATAGAAGATCAAAACCAAGATTTTGTGCATTTTTGTGTGATTATTTTTATCTTATTTCCACTGCTCAGTAACTCTAACACCTGCGTTTAGTGTTTCTGTTAGAAATTATTTTAATAAAAAAATTTAAGATATATTTCTAGCAATCTATTCACCCTCCTTAGAACTTGCAACCTGATCAACACGCGTGATATTAGAATATTTCATTCATTTTGACAAGCTAGTAACAACAAAGATACATAACAGATGACTTTATTTGATTTGGAGAGAATAGCGTATGATATAAAGATGTCAAATATATAATTCAAATATGATAGATAGCATATATATATATATAATTTTCTCAAATAAATAAATAAAAAGACACTGGGGCGACCGTGCAGACCCAGCAAGGACTTTTTTTTGGGTGGAGGGTCCTGATGTCAGGGACAATCAGAGTGACGTCACGCATGGCTTAAAACAAGTGCAACCCGCTGAAAAACTACTTTTATTTCTTTTCCGTCCCTCTATCTCTTCGCGGCTTTTAAAAAAGAAACTGTTAAATTAAGCAGCGCCGCAAATAATTGACGACACTCGGCCATAGTTGCTAACTGGGACGTCTCACACGTGTGGCCCCCTTTCTCCTCGCGGGCTTTTTAGAAAAAAACTGTTAAACTAAGCAGCGCCGCAAATAATTGACGACACTCGGCCATAATTGCTAACCGGGACGTCTCACACGTGTGGTGCCGCTCACACGAAGCTCGTCGGCGCCGACCAGGCCGGTCGCTTGCGATTGCGGTCGATTCGCGGGGTCCAATTTCTCGTCCCTCTCTTATTATGGTGTTAGCGCGAGAAAAGTCCCGCTTGGAGCCTTGGTCTTCTCCACGTAAGCGTCATGACTGCCAAGGTAAGTTCACCGCTGCAGTGTAGTTGTTTCCGGGGTCTCTTATGATTAGGGATGTAAACGGTATTCGACGTCTCGTTTATCTCACAGATTATTGATTTAAACGGTCAGCTAATATATACAAATTTCAAATTGTTACCAAAAATAGGGTTCTTTATATTATTAGACCATGGTTTCATATATCAAAGACTTTCGATCTTTGACATGGCTCGACAGAATAAGCATGATAATATTATTTTTTATTTTTTTTAAGTTATTAGAGGGAGTTGGGATGTATAATATAATACGATATAGATATGATACACTCTTGTATCGTACCATAACAATATAAATTTGACACAATTAAATCACACGACACGCTCAACTATGGATTAGACATCTTAAAATTTATTTGCATATATACCCACTGGACTATCGTATTTGCAAATATTCCCCTCATATCAATGATTTGCCAAAAATATCCTTGATGTGTTTGCATACTCGCCGATCATTTTGAAATCAGTGAATATACCCTCCACGTAGGCGGTGTTTGGTGATGATTTTCGAAAATAATAAATTGGTAAAAGTCGATTTCATAGATGGCGTGGTAACCTTCCACTTGCGGCTTCATCGACAACACATTTTGCGATCAAAAGGAAAAAAAAATCTATTATCATCCTACGTCGCGAAATCAACAAAAATGGGTTTTCACCCACTTTCGTCAATGGAAAAAGATGAGCTTCTCTCTATCTCTCTCTGTGCTGTAAAATCGACGACAACACGGAAGTCAAGCCCCACAATATGTTTGAGAATGATTGGGATTTTGTCAAAGATTTTACATTTTAAAATCTCCCCTATCTCATTACCAACCGATGTCTTAGATTATACGACGATATCTTATATTCTTGAGGTACTTTTGAACATTTTTTATATTTTCTATATCATATTCCAATTATAAGAAAATGCAGGAACTACACACCATATTTGGATATGTAGAGGATATTTTTTGACGATTTATGCATATGAGAAGTATCTATGCAGATATACACTATAAAAAGTTGCGATAATAGAGACCGAATTTGAGGCCGAATTAGTCAGTTACTATTCGGTCTCAGATCTAAAACCGAATAGTGACTAAAAATTATTGGTCCCTAACTTTTATATTTAGTGACCGAAATACATTCGGTCACTATTCAGTCTCAGATCTGAGACCGAATAGTGACTGAAAAAATTTCGGTCACCAAAATTATCTGCTGGCGGGCTTGGAAGTGAAATGTTGTGACATAACATTTCGGTCACAAATTCAGTCTCAAATCTGAGACCGATTTGTGACCGAAAGTATTTCGGTCACAAAATTTAGGCTATTCGGTCTCTAAACCCTTTTATCTCCATTGTCACGCAGACTCCTCTCTCTCTCTCCTGTGATCTCTCTCTTTCTCTCTCTCTCTCTGGCATTCTCTCCCTCTCTTCCTCTCTCTCTCTCTTTTGCTTGCCGCCGCTGCCGCCGTGGGTGGCCCTAGAAGGAGCCCCGCATCCTGCCTGTCGTCGCCCACCGTCTCGCCATTCGCCGCCGAGAGGCTGCGCACGGAGGATGTCGTGCGCAGAGTGTCACCGCCGAGAGGCTGCGCACGGAGGACGCCGTGCGCAAAGTGTCGCCGCCGCCGCCGCTGTCTGCTGCTCGTGGGATCGTCGCCGTTACCGCCTACGGATAGAGGTAGGGGCCCTCCTCCCTCTCCGGCATCGGCCAGAAACCCCCGCCCCTGTTGCCGCGGTCCTCCCCACCCCCTCTCTCCGACCCTGCTCCCACTCTCTCTCTCTATCTCCCATTCTCTCTTCTAGTGCCGGCAACTGCCAAGGAGAGGCGCGGCGCGACCGGCGTCCCTCCCTCCTCCTCCCCCCACTAGACCGGCCCCCTTCCCCGTCTCATGTCCCCCCCCCGGTCGGCTTCCTAGTTCCCCCTCTCTGTCCGGTGCTCCCCCCTCCCTCAGTCGCTTCCCACTCTCATAATCACGCCCCTCTCTAGCTATCCGTCGCTCCCCCCGGTCGGCTTCCCACTTCCCCGGTCCCCCCTCCCCGGTCTGCTTCCCACTTCCCTGGTTCCCCCCTCTGTCCGGCGCTGTCTCCCAACCTCTCTCCCTCCGTCTCTCCCCCTCCCCCGGTCTGCTTCCCACTTCCCTGGTTCCCCCCTCTGTCCGGCGCTGTCTCCTAACCTCTCTCTCCCTCCGTCTCTCTCTCACTCTCTCACACACACACACAGACACCCCTGCTCTCTCTCTCTCTCTCTCTCTCTCACGCACGCACACGCACGCACGCACGCACGCACGCACGCACGCACTCACACACACAGAGAGAGAGAGAGAGAGAGAGTTACAGAGACAGACTCACAGTCCCGCCCTCTCTCTCTCTCTCAATCACGCCTCTCTCTCTCTCTCTCTCTCTCTCTCTCTCTTTCTCTCTCACACACACACAATCACGCCCTCTCTCTCTCTCTCTCTCTCTCTCTCTCTCTCTCACACACACATACACACTGTCATAGTATTATGTGTTTTGCATGTATAATTGTAATGTCTTATTTTTATTTATGTTATGAATTCTTTTTAGATTTAAAAAATATGACTTTAATTAGTAAAAGAATTGGATGCATACACACGTACATATATATGTAAATATGGATTGCGGATGCATGCCAATTAATGGTTGGGCTTAAATGTGTAACTATCTTTATTGATAATGATTAGTATTATAAATTCTTCATATTCCTTGGGGTGATGGCCAGGCTAGTAGGAGAGAATCATTTTTATTTGGTGTTGGAACCATTTGCTAAAATATTTAAATGTCCTTCTCTTAGTTAAAACTTAATTGACAATAGGTAGTGTGACATACTAGACCCTTTTTGCCCATGACCTAATTCTTTTTATTTTTTGAACCCCCAAAAAATATTTATCTCATTCAACTAAAGAAATACATACAAAAACAAAGAAACATAAGTAGATAAACAAGGTATGCAAATTTATTGTATGTCAAAATCTATACCTCGCCATTATCCAATATATTTCCAAAAAAAATAACTCATTGAAAATGGAAGGCGTAAGAGGAAATGTATTTTGCTGGTCAGAGTCTTAGAACATTGTTATATGTCATAATAAGAGAAGGTGAGTCCTTCGTACGCTTGTCCCTCCATTAAGAACGCTTGTCCCTCCATTAGGATGCAATCCAATACATATACATGTGAAGAGAAAAACTGACATACGATAATATATTAAAAAAATATATGTCACATCATCAAATTTATTTAATGTAGTAAAAATAAATTGAGAGACGTGACAATTGTGAGTATAAACAGAAGCAAAAGAAGAACATTAAGTTGTACAAGGAGCCCCTAAATTTTAACACCCAAAACTCTTCCATTAATCATCATAAATTGACTAGTATAATCTCCAATGTCAATTTTAATTACTCTCAGCTTGCAACTCATCTTTTTATTTCTCAAAGAAAGGAAAATCATACTGAGGATTGCACCCCTATAGAAATAAAATTGCTACAGACAACCCACAATTTTAACATAACTAAACCTTCCAAGACCTCATTGATTCAAAGATCAAACAACTCTTTCCTTTATTCAAAATAATGGATGTATTTACAATCAAATACTGTGACGGATCGCCTCGGTCAAGCCGTTAAACCGATAACGTACTTGATCCGAGTCCGCGTCCCGCGAACGGGCCGAAGCCTCGCAAGGGATACCAAACCACAGTCCGTGTAAACATAAAGGAACACACCACATTTATAAATATTTCACAAGTTTACATAGCCAAATTTCACAAAAACTAAAAAGAAGTACAAGAGCCTGGGGCAACCCCGAGTACAACTGAAGAAAGTAAACAACTACA
The DNA here is from genome assembly GCA_014218235.1 of Colocasia esculenta. Classification (NCBI taxonomy): domain Eukaryota; kingdom Viridiplantae; phylum Streptophyta; class Magnoliopsida; order Alismatales; family Araceae; genus Colocasia; species Colocasia esculenta. The sequence continues at coordinate 74,971,067 of CM024764.1, read as the reverse complement.
AAACTACACTGTGGAGCTACTCTGCTGGAGGTGTTGACCCTGCACCGCTACGACGCGGTCCGGAACTGGACGTCGGACGAGAGACGTCTCCTCGCTCTCACCTGTGGGGGTAGGGGTGAGCCTCTCTAGTCACTGGCTCAGTAGGAAACTCCCCCAAAACCGAGCGAAACAAACACCACGATACGAATAGTAAACATACCAACAATTAATATAACAGCTAAGCAGGTAAGTAAAGCTGTAAAAGTACTCACCGTCTGCCGACTACGAGAAACAACAACAATAATTAAACGGCAAACCAGTACAGGTGTACAAGCTAAAGTAGAGACAGCCAAACGAGCCACGTGAACTGGTTCGCGACACCAGAAACGACTCGGACAACTAACACAGGTCTACCTCTCAGTCTCGCAGCCACGGACGAAAGGTCCAGCTGCCGCTCCACGTAAAAAGGTCAAGCACTATGGAGACCAACTAAACACCACCACCTGCAGACAACACGGTCACAGGCCCATGCCTGGCACCTCCAGAGACCCTAGCCTGGGCTCGCTAGAGTGAGGCACTGGAAAAGGACTAGCTGGGGTCCAGTACGTCTACTGGTGTCCGTACCCCCAACTACGAGCACGCTACAAGTGACTAAAAACAAACACAAGTGTCACTGTCCCACTGTCGTCTTCCCTCAGACGGACGTACAACTCTAACACAAGAGTGAGGGTGTCCAGGTCAGACGACACAGACCTCGACGGTACAGCACAAGTACTGGGACAAAGCCCCGAGCTAACAGCCTGGCTCACAAAGAACTTGGGGCACCCAACTGGAGAGGTAACCACGGTAGGCGTCGTACTACTCGCCACGTACACAGAACACGTGCGCGTCACACCAAACAAGTGAAACCTCACGTAAACCACAAGTAACCATGGTCCACACGTGAACCCAACTGACTCGCGTACACAACGCGCAGTCACCGAAGTAAACAACTAACAACATACCTTGTATGCTAAACACGTAAACCAAGTGCACTCAGTACACCTCATGCGTCAACACACATGCATTATCGATAATTATTGTACTTAGTCATTTCTGCTCACATAGAAGTAGGCGGCCACATCGACTGCCGCTTACAGGGAGTCAACAGCAAGAGTCCGGCCGTTAACTCCTGGCTGAGGATCTTGGCGGCAAGCGATGTTGACGCCAAGTTCTCCGGCCATAAACCCTGCAGAAACCCTAATCCGGCTCTGCGGGTTTTCTAACTGTTCTGACTACTGAAAAACAGGCAAATGCAATTCCTTTAGCATGCTAGAACCCAATACCACCCACTAAAACGCTCTGAACATTAAATAACTCAAACCACCCTTTATCCCGCATGGTGCAACTCTGTTCAAACGTGGATTATCATGCTGGTTCAAGTGGTTATGATGTGTTTTAATGTTCTATGAAGCTACCAGGGTTCATCCCCTACCTCAGAACGCGTAGATCTCCTGCAATCCCCCGGTTCACGCCGAGCCCTCCGCGAGCTCCCACGTGAATTGCACCACGCCGCGACGTTTCCTCGCGTAATTCAGCGATGCCGCGCGTTCTACGATCGTCCAACTACTCCTCGGCACTGTTGGAAGCTTCAAAGACTCGGGGGCAGCAAGCTGGGGCAAGAGGGAATGAGTGAGAGCTAAGAGAACTGCCCTCGGGTGAGCTATAACTGCAGAATGACAGGTGGCGTCAACCCCTTGCCGCCAACAGCAACCGCCACCCTCTGCGTCCACATCTACTGCCGCCAAGTTCATGCAGTAAACGTCCACTAAGCTGGACGCCAACAGGTCAACGGCCACACCTGGCCGCCAATTCCAACTGAACAGCAGCATGTCCCATTCTATTTCCGGACCAACCCTGCGCTGGACCTGGACAAACTACACATCCACACCATGCATTCCACACAACCGACTCACACTGGCCTCACAACGGCCGCCACAACCACAACACACACGATCCGCATGGATCCGAAAAGCACGCGACGTTACATTACTATCATCTAAAAAGAAAATTTCGACCTCGAAATTCATAACACAATTCGAAGTTAAACAACTCACACATACACACTTTTACAAGTACTATCATCTAAAAAGAAAATACACAAACTTATTCAAACAAATAGGGATACCCTTTAGCCATTTCCGCGGCCAACTCCAGGTATCCTCACCACCCAACCTATTTTCCCATCTCACTTTAACTAGCTCAATTTCTTTATTCCTCAGCTTCTATTCTTTCGATCTGTGATCTGCACCGGATACTCTGGCATAGTCATGTCCGGTCTCAGGTCACCACCTTGATATCTAATTATTTGAGATGGATCTTCAATACATTTTCTCAACATAGAGACATGGAAAATATCATGCACATCTACAAAATCAGCTGGCAAATCCAGCCTATAAGCCGCTTCCCCAATTCTTTCAATCACCTGGAAGGGTCCCACATACTCGGACTCAACTTCCCAGACTTGCCAACCTCATAATACCTTTACTCGGGGAAACTCTCAGAAAAACAAAATCTCCCACCTCAAACTGAAGTGGTCTCCTCCGCACATCTGCATAACTTTTCTGCCTACTTTGAGCTGCCTGCAATTTTTCTTTAATAAGCTTCACTATTTCAGTGGTTTGCTGAATCAATTCAGACCCACTAATTGCCTTTCTCCCACTTCATGCCAGTTCAATGGGGTTCTACATGGCCTTCCATATAAAGCTTCATACGGTGCCATCCCAAGACTGGTATGATAACTATTATTGTAGGCAAACTCAACCATTCCCAAATGATGCTCCCAACTACCTCCCCAAACTAAACAACAAGCCCGTAACATATCTTCAATTGTCTGAATAGTCCTTTTAGTCTGTCCATCCGTCTGGGGATGATAAGCGGAGCTATACCTCAATTCAGAACCAATCACTTTCTGCAAACTTCTCCAAAAACCAGAAGTAAATCTTGGATCTCTGTCAGATACAATAGTCTTTGGAATACCATGCAGTGGAACAATTCTTTCAACATAAATATTTGCCAACCTGTCCACTATCCAAGACATACTTACTGCCACTAATCTGCACACCTTAGTCAATCTGTCAACAAACACCCATATTCCATTATGCCCTGAACTCGACCTTGGTAAACCTGCCACAAAGTCCATTGCGATATCATCCCATTTCCACTGTGGAATAGGCAACGTTGCAATAGACCTCCAGGCTTCTGATGCTCTGCTTTAATCTGCTGACAGATAGAACATCTTGCCACAAATTCTGCTATTTCTTTCTTCATATGAGGCCACCAAAAATGCTTCCTTAAATCATGGTACATTTTAGTACTACCCGGATGAATAGTGTACCTAGATTTATGAGCCTCTTCCAGAACTCGCTCTGCTTCACCTCTCTCTCTGCAGGAACAAACAACCTGCCCCTAAGCCTGACCACACAATTATCATCAATAGAAACTCCTTCCATTTTTACAATTTCAGGTAAACCTGCATCTGCTCTCTGAGCTTCAATGATCTGCCAATATAAAGATGACTCACTGCACTGGCAGCTAAAATTGCCCGTCGCTGACTGCTGGGCACATACAAGGATTCTCTCTGCTACTTCTTCATACAACTTCCATTCTTTAATCATCATCAATTCATATATGCTTTTCTACTCAAGCATCAGCTACAACATTGGCCTTACCCGGATGGTAGCCAACTGAAATCATAATCCTTCAAATATTCAACCCATCTGCGCTGGCGAAGATTCAAATCTTTCTGCGAGAAGATATACTTCAAGCTTTTATGATCTGTAAAACTCAAATCTCTCGCCATACAGATAATGCCTCCACATTTTTAAAGCAAACACAACTGCAGCTAATTCTAAATCATGAGTGGGGTAATTCTCTTCTGCTGGCTTCAATTGTCTGGACGCATAGGCTATTACTTTACCATGTTGCATAAGCACTGCACCAAGACCTCTTCTTGAAGCATCAGTATACAACACAAAACCACCACTCCCTACCGGTAATGTCAATATAGGTGCTGATGTGAGTCTTTTCTTCAATTCCATGAAACTTCTCTGACATTCACCGGACCACACAAAAGGCACACCCTTTCTGGTCAATCTAGTCATAGGTGCTGCAATCTTAGAAAAATCTTGAATAAAGCGCCTACAATAACCTGCCAACCCCAAAAAACTTCTAATCTCGGTTATTGACTTAGGCACTTCCCACCTAGACACAGCTTCCACTTTACTCGGGTCTACTGCTACTCCTTTAGCTGAGATAACATGACCCAAAACTGAATTTCCTTTAACCAGAATTCACACTTACTGAATTTAGCAAACAGCTGGTTATCTCTTAACAACTGCTAGGTAAACCTCAAATGAGCTGCATGCTCCTCTTCAGATGCTGAATAAATTAGAATATCATCAATAAAGACCACAATAATTGATCTAAATATGGATGAAAAATTCTATTCATCAGATCCATAAAACCTGTAGGAGCATTAGTCAACCCAAAAGGCATTACCACCAACTCATAGTGACCATATCTGGTTCTGAACGCTGTCTTATCTATATCCTCCTCTTTGATTCTCAACTGATGGTACCCGACCTAAATCAATCTTAGAAAAACCTTTGCTGATTGCAACTGATCAAATAAATCATCTATCCTCGGCAACGGGTAACTTATTCTTGATGGTCACATCATTCAATTTTCTATAATCAATGCACATCCGAAAACTTCCATTTTTCTTTTTCACAAATAAAACCGGCGCTCCCCACGGGGAATGACTCGGTCTAATAAAACCTTTCTGCAACAACTCTTCTAACTGCTTTTTCAATTCTTTAAGTTCTGCTGGTGCCATCCGATATGGGGCTTTAGAAATCGGCATGGTACCTGGCAGCAACTCAATAGTAAAGTTCACCTCTCTATGTGGAGCTAAACCAGGCAAGTCTTCCGTAAAAACATCAGCAAATTCCCTAACCACGGGAACTGCTTCCATTGGCTGACTGGCTTCTACCAAACTTACTGAAGCTAAATAGGCCACACACCATCATTTATCAACTTTCTAGCTTTAATTGCAGAAATTAGAAACTTGGAGTATAAAAGGCATACCTTGATATTCAAACACTGCACCATTAGGATGACAAAACTGATCCTTTTCTTTCTGCAATCTAACATGCTCCATACATCTCAAGCCAATCCATACCCAGAATGATATCATAATCTGACAACTGCAGGGCATACAACCGACCCGCATCTGATTCCCTTCAATCATAACAGGAGCTTCATCTATATAGCTCGAAGTGAGTAAGAACTCACCTGAAGGAACCTCCACCACTAACTCACAAGACTTTTCTTCTAAAGGATGAGCTATGCAATCCAGAAATTCTTCGAAATAAAGAATGAGAGGCACCCGAATCAAATAAGACTCTTGCTGAATATTCATAAAGAGGTAAAATACCTTCTATCATATTTGACGCCTCTGCCTGGGCTCGGGTGATAGCCATAACCCGCCCCCCCTCGCTGCTGCGGTGTCCTCTGCCACGACCTGCCTGTGGCTACTGGAACTGCTGAGGCTGCTGCTGCTGCTGCACACCTCTGCCATACCCATACTCTCTTGCATACGGACAATTGCGGATCAAATGTCCCGGCTGATTGCAATTATACATCTATACCTAGGAGGAACATAGGCTGCCTGGCAGTACTCTGCTGCGACTCCTCCACCTCAGGCCTACCTCGGCCCTGCTGCAACTGCTGACGACCTCCCCATCCTCTTCTTTGCCTTTAAATGCTTGCTTTAACTTCTGGCCCCATTTCCCGAAACCAGATGAAGAAGGTCCTGCTGGTGCCTTGCCCTTGCTTGCACCTACTGTCTGCTGCGGTAGCCGAAAACTACCTGAACCTGATTCACCTGCCTGACGAGTACGGATAGACCTCTCCAAAGTAGCTGCCCTCTGCGCTGCCTCTTCCACTGTCCTGCACATAAGAGGTACTATCGCATCCTGCAATTCCACTCTCAATCCTCTGATAAAGTACTCAACCATCATATTATTATCTGAAACCACATATGGCGCATAACGGCTAAGTGCCATAAATCTCATCTGGTACTCTAAGACTGAAGAGTTACCTTGCTGAAGAGTTCGGAATTGCTCTCTTTTTACTTGCTGCACTTGGATCGGAAAGAATGTATCGTTAAATACATCAAGAAACTCCGGCCAAGTGATAGCTTCTTCCGTCCTGCCTACAAAAGTGGTTTGCATCTTCAATCGCCACCATTCCAAGGCAAAGCCTCTCAACTGATAAGCAGCTAATACCACTCTATCCGCTGCCGGACACCTCATAGTCGCAAAAACTCTCTCAAATTCATGAACCCAATGCTCAGCTGTATCTGGATTCGGCCCTCCTGAATAAGTAGGTGGCTGCAATCTCAGAAACTTTTCAACCTGCAACACTGGTTCTTCCGCTAACAACACTGGTGGTGGCACATGAGCTACAAAAGGCACCTCCACTCTCGGCGGAACTGGAGCAACAGGTACAGCCTCTCCATCCCCAGGTGGCACTGCAATTGGTGGTATTGGCGCCTGCTGATCCATTCTTGCCCGAATATCCGTGAGGCTCTCCCAATCCTTTCTATCATACGCTGGGTGCTTTCCTCCGGATCATCTCCTCTCCCACCCCAATCTCTCCTATCAGCCATTTCGGAATTTTCTACATACACAAAACACCAGACAAAAATCAAAACCATGAATGATCAAAAACCAGAGTCCCTACCAGCAGTGCATAAAAATGATCGAAATAAGGCTATGTATCCTCTTAATTCCCTTATTTAACATGGACCTTGCTCTGATACCAACTGTGACGGATCGCCTCGATCAAGCCCGTTAAACCGATAACGTACTTGATCCGAGTCCGCCTCCCGCGAACGGGCCGAAGCCTCGCAAGGGATACCAAACCACAGTCCGTGTAAACATAAAGGAACACACCACATTTTATAAATATTTCACAAGTTTACATAGCCAAATTTTCACAAAAACTAAAAAGAAGTACAAGAGCCTGGGGCATACCCCGAGGTACAACTGAAGAAAGTAAACAACTACAAAACTACACTGCTGGAGCTACTCTGCTGGAGGTGCTGACCCTGCACCGCTACGACACGGTCCGGAACTGGACGTCGGACGAGAGATGTCCTCCTCGCTCTCACCTGTGGGGGTAGGGGTGAGCCTCTCTAGTCACTGGCTCAGTAGGGAACTCCCCCAAAACCGAGCGAAACAAACACCACGAGTACGAATAGTAAACAACACCAACAATTAATATAACAGCTAAGCAGGTAAGTAAAGCTGTAAAAGTACTCATCGTCTGCTGACTACGAGAAACAACAGTAATAATTAAACGGCAAACCAGTACAGGTGTACAAGCTAAAGTAGAGACAGCCAACACGAGCCACGTGAACTGGTTCGCGACACCAGAAACTGACTCGGACAACTAACACAGGTCTACCTCTCAGTCTCGCAGCCACGGACGAAAAGTCCAGCTGCCGCTCCACGTAAAAAGGTCAAGCAACTGTGGAGACCAACTAAACACCACCACCTGCAGACCACACAGTCACAGGCCCATGCCTGGCACCTCCAGAGACCCTGGCCTGGGCTCGCTAGAGTGAGGCACTGGAAAAGGACTAGCTGGGGTCCAGTACGTCTACTGGTGTCCGTACCCCCAACTACGAGGGCGCTACAAGTGACTAAAAACAAACACAAGTGTCACTGTCCTACTGTCGTCTTTCCCTCAGCCGGACGTACAACTCTAACACAAGAGTGATGGTGTCCAGGTCAGACGACACAGACCTTGACGGTACAGCACAAGTACCGGGACAAAGCCCCGAGCTAACAGCCTGGCTCACAAAGAACCTGGGGCACCCAACTGGAGAGGTAACCACGGTAGGCGTCGTACTACTCGCCACGTACACAGAACCACGTGCGCGTCACACACAAACCACGTGAAACCTCACGTAAACCACAAGTAACCACTGGTCCACTACACGTGAACCCAACTGACTCGCGTACACAACGCGCAGTCACCGAAGTAAACAACTAACAGCATACCTTGTATGCTAAACACGTAAACCAAGTGCACTTAGTACACCTCATGCGTCAACACACATGCATTATCGATAATTATTGTACTTAGTCATTTCTGCTCACATAGAAGTAGGCGGCCACATCGACTGCCGCTTACAGGGAGTCAACGGCAAGGGTCCTGGCCGTTAACCTCCTGGCTGAGGATCTTGGCGGCAAGCGATGTTGACGCCAAGTTCTCCGGCCATAAACCCTGCAGAAACCCTAATCCGGCTCTGCGGGTTTTCTAACTGTTCTGACTACTGAAAACATGCAAATGCAATTCCTTTAGCATGCTAGAACCCAATACCACCCACTAAAACATGCTCTGAACATTAAATAACTCAAACCACCCTTTATCCCGCATGGTGCAACTCTGTTCAAACGTGGATTATCATGCTGGTTCAAGTGGTTATGATGTGTTTTAATGTTTCTATGAAGCTACCAGGGTTCGTCCCCTACCTCAGAACACGTTAGAATCTCCTGCAATCCCCCGGTTCACGCCGAGCCCTCCGCGAGCTCCCACGCGAATTGCACCACGCCGCGACGTTTCCTCGCGTAATTCAGCGATGCCGCGCGTTCTACGATCGTCCAACTACTCCTCGGCACCTGTTGGAAGCTTCAAAGACTCGGGGGCAGCAAGCTGGGGCAAGAGGGAATGAGTGAGAGCTGAGAGAACTGCCCTCGGGTGAGCCTATAACCTGCAGAACTGACAGGTTGGCGTCAACCCCCTTGCCGCCAACAGCAACTGCCACCCTCTGCGTCCACATCTACTGCCGCCAAGTTCATGCAGTAAACGTCCACTAAGCTGGACTCCAACAGGTCAACGGCCACACCTGGCCGCCAATTCCAACTGAACAACAGCATGTCCCATTCTATTTCCGGACCAACCCTGCGCTGCACCTGGACAAACTACACATCCACACCATGCATTCCACACAACCGACTCACACTGGCCTCACAACGGCCGCCACAACCACAACACACACGATCCGCATGGATCCGAAAAGCACGCGGCGTTACAAATACTGAAATAAAATTCCACTTACTACTCTATTGATAATGTACATTACAACTTTCAACACAAAAAAAAAATGATTCTCTCCTACTAGCCTGGCCATCACCCCAAGGAATATGAAGAATTTATAATACTAATCATTTCCTCAAAATTTGATCCAATCATAATATAATTTTACAAATCTCAACTTTATCGTTTCATACAATCATTCATGTAACTTTGCAAAAATTTAAATCATAATTATCAATCTAAGATAAGTCAAAGTAATTGGGTCTATTTGGGTCTAAGGAGTAGTTGCTATTTGGGTCTAAGGATGCTTGAGTGGATGGAATAGAAAATAGGAACTACCAAGGAGAGAACTAAAGCCACCACTAAAGTGAAGGAAACAGATGAAACTTGAGAAACATAGGATTAAAAGCACTAAACATATATACCTCCAAGGCATGAATTTGAGCATACTCTTCAAATCTTCTCAATACAGTCTTTTCATAGCATTCAAAACACAGGTAAAAAAATTCCCTATGAGACCTTTGCTAAGGTTCCACAATGATATCTGAGACAACTGGGAAAGTTTGTGCAACATATGGGCCGCAGAGAGATGGCAACAAACCTCCACAACAACGAAAGTGAATCGGGCGGCCAATCCAGAGGCCAACATGCATACAAGTGGGTCCGTCTCCTTTACGACCCATTAGTCCAGATTGGTAAGTCATATGTCCATTTGTGATATATTTTATTCATAGAGGTACTCATTTATGTCATGTTTTTATGTGAAATAGGAAAAGGAGCTAAAACGGCCTCCGACATTTCAGGAGGTGTTTGATAAGACACATAAGAAAAAGGGGACGGATCAGTACATTAGCGATAGAGCCCGAGAGGTTGCGGTAAATATTTACAGTCTATTCACTATTTATTTTTCTCATTAAAGATTAATATTACATTGTCAATTATATTTTTTGCAGGAGTCATATAGCCAACAGATGATAGAGAAGTACATCAGGGAGGAGGAGCAGTCGCAGTTAGATCTTAAGGTATGGGTTGCGGCATCTGGTGCCCCAAAGAAAGGCCATGTAGTCAAATTCTTTTTAAGCAAGTTAGTTTAGTTTAGAAAGGAAGAACTTAGCTAGGTTTGGGGGTCTAAAATTAGAAATACTAATCCAATTAGCCTCCGATTTGTTCCAGCACGGTCGGGGCGATGAGTGTGACTTGTGAAAACTGACGGAGTTCAATTTCGACTCCCGGTTTGAGCTCGACGCTCAAATTCACAATAAGCAAGTTAGTTTAGTTTTAAAATAAAAAATTTAGGTTTGAGTGTCCAAAATTAGAAATACTCATCCGATTGACCTCTGATTTTTTCTAGCACAGCCAGGGCGATAACTGTGACTTATGGAAACTGACGAAGTTTAATTTAGACTCCCTGTTTGAGCACGACGCTCAAATTCATCTTATGTGTGACCAAAATAGTGACCGAAAGTGAGTGAATAAAAATCTATAAATTTAAATAATTTATTGTTTATAATAGTATTTAATTTTAACTTATTATTGTTATATATGTGTTGTAGGTTCCTTCATCGGGTGGCATGAGAGGAGACGAGCACGAGGATGAGCACGAGGACGAGGATTCATGATTTTCATTTTTTTATTATTATTGTTGTGGATATTTTATTATTGTGATGTTGTGGATATTTTTATTATTATTGTGTTGTGGATATTTTTATTATTGTTGTGGATATTTTATTATTGTTGTCTTGTGGACATTTTATTATTGTTGTGTTGTGGACATTTTTATTATTGTTGTCTTGTGGACATTTATTATTATTGTGTACATTGTTGTATTTACACAGATTATTTTGCTAAAAATTTAAATATATTTTTTAAAAATTAATTAAAAATATAGAGACCGATTAGTGACCGAAATTATTCGGTCACTGTTCGGTCCCTAAAATAGTGACCGATTTGTGACCGAATTCCATCGGTCACTATCAGTGACCGAAATAATTCGGTCACTGTTCGGTCCCTAAAATAGTGACCGATTTGTGACCGAATTATTTCAGTCACTGATAGTGACCGATGGAATTTAGTCACAAATCGGTCACTAAATTAGTGACTGACATAGTGACAGAAAATGTCGGTCACTATTCGGTGACTATTAGTGACCGAATTAGTGACTGAATATCTCGGTCACTGATAACGACTTTCAACGACTAAAAGATTTCGGTCACTAATCGGTCACTATTTAGTGACCGAATAGTGATCGAAATATTTCGGTCACAGATTTGTGACCAGAAATTCTTCATCGACAAATTGGTCTCTATTCGGCCACTATTCGGTCTCTGAGCCGTTTAGTGACTGAATAATGACCGAATAGAGACCGAAAATGTCGATCTTTAAATACATTTTTTCTTGTAGTTGACACTGCTCACCTCCATAGATTGTCGACAACATGCTTGATATATCAACGGTTGGCCGTACACATTTCACTCGTATTATGTTAGAGATTTTTTTATCTCCGATATGATTAGCATAAATAATATTATTTAATTAATTATTTATTTTTATAACTAAAAGCTTCTGAATTATTAGGTCGAATTCAAATACCACATCATGCCAAATAATATCTAAGTAGGCTCTATTAAAATATGTTATGAGATTTGAAAATTTGTAAATATTCTTAAGGTATGGGATCTTGTCGTATCGTTACGAACCTACCTTGAGGACAAACTTGGGAATTCAATATTGATATAAGCATAACTGCAAGTATGTAATTTTATCAGGAGTATTTCTTGAGAATTCCTGAAAGTGAGTGTGTATATATATATATATATATATATATATTTTTGCAGGATTATATTTATGTAAACAAATGCTGTAAAATAAACCCAGCACTTGGCCAATATTATACCTCTGTTAAATCTTAAAACTACTACATGTGCAAAATTTCTTGCATTTTGACATAACTTTCAAAGAATTTGATCGAAATATTTTTCATTTTCTAAGTAGAATATGCATTAGCTTTGATATATTAGCGCAAAAACCTATCTTAGAATTTAGGTTTATGCATATGAAAATGGATTCCTTTTATTTTAGTTAATGTAAAGTAGTTTATTCATTAGAAACGTGTAATTTATGGGGAAGAAGATGAATGGCATTTGAAAATTTATTTTTATTTTTATTATTATTTTACTTTGGAACTATTTGTATGAGTGCAAGCATATTTCACAAGATTCCTTAATTGAGGCCCTTTTCCGGTTGTTTTAAATAATTTACAGGTACTTTGAAATATGTCATTTCAAAAGAATGACAAGTAAGTAGATATGGTAAAAGATTGAGATATATGATCATCTTCTTTATATGGATACCTCCATGGATACACCCTATTTTAATTTGGTCCAAATCCGATCTTTTTACATCCTTATCTTTGATCATATAATAGGGTAGGCAAAACATGGAAAGAGAAAGATCAAATCAAGAAGATACTCGCGAGCTTTGTAGGGGGAAACCCTAGCAAAGTGCCACAGTAGCTTTCATCTCTTCTTGAGGCAGGATTTCATTCCTTTAGAATATCAACATCGTGTTGGAAGGTTACTTTTTTTTTTGGTAACGAGAAAATTTCGTCTCTTTGTGGGTTCAGGGATTAGTGTTCGTGAACTTCAAGATCAGGACTTGACAGCTCTCATTTTTTGTGTACCCGTATTGTCCTTACCCTACTTGACCGAAAAAACCTCGGATCTACACACCTAAGGATTTTATATAAATCAGGTGAACTCGTATATCAAAAATCTTTTACACTAATTAGGGTCCGTTTGTTTGTAGGTAAAATCCTGTTAGGAAACGGTTTTCCAAGGAAAACCTTTTTTTTAGACCATTTGGTACCATGGAAAAATAAACTCTGGAAAATATATCACACAAAATCCAGATTTTGGCATCCGCGATAAAACCGCGGATGTCATTTTCCAACCAACTGCCCAGCTTCTACAGTAACATGTTTAGGCACTATTCATCTAAATTGTATTTTTATCTTTGTTCCACTCATTTAAATAGTATTGTCAAATTTAATTATTTTTCATTAGTTAATTTATTTTTTACTTTTTATTAAAATATCTGTAGAATACTATTCATTCAAATTATGTTTTTATTTTATTTCTCCTACTTTAAATTATATTTGTCAAAGTTACTTATTTTATTATTAGTTATTTTTTAAAAAAATATTAAAAATAAAAAAATAAAAAATAAAAATTTTGATGAATAATGTTAATACACAAAGAGTATATGACTCTCTCTCATTTGAGTAGATCATAAGATCTCATACTCCTCCATATAACTTTATATTTTCCTAACAACCAAATAGACAATTACGTTTCCATTTTCACGTAAAAATTTTTCCGTGAAAAATTATTTCCCTCTAAAACTGTTTTACATGCAACCAAATGGACCCTAAACGATGGTATGTATTTTTCGAGCTCCTTCTTCTCCATAGTTACTTAATCGATGTGTATTTGGCTTTATCTCTCGAGTCAGAACTTCTCTTATTAATAAAATTCGACCCTCTTGGGGGCGTTTCTATTAAAAAAAAAACTTAATCGATGTGCAACTTATCTCTTTTGAGCAAGATTAGACACTTCAGTAGATGTGACATCTTTTTCTTTTTATTGATCGATATATGTTTCTCAATGTATCACTATAGCTGCTATTGTAGGTTTTTTTTACTTTTCCGCCACGGTGTACTATGTAATGCCCCTTAGTTAGTTTAGTAAAAATATCTCTTTCCTGGTAAAAAAACAAAGAGAAAGATCAAATCAAAATAATATACTCTAATGGATAATTTCTATCTGCTTCTTCCTCTCTCTCACACACACTAAAGACATCTTTCGATATCTCCAAAGAGGGTGAAACCCACTCAAACTGACATCTGGGATGTTAACTTGGGGATTTCTCACTTTGTATTAAAAAATGAAAATTTGATTACTAGATTAGTCAAAGAACTTGATCACCAAATCCTTTCCTCTCTTGCCCTTCTCTTTCTTAACAAGTATACATGAGTCTGAGTCTCTCCCTCCTCACATGTTTATATGGTGCGTGGATTGTTTCTCCTGATTAATTGGACTGTCCACCCGCAACAGCTTGCCCGAAGTCTTGTAAAATATATAGAAATACTTCTTTAGTTATTAAACAACACTACAGTAGTACAGTAGGGTTTTTTGTCTTTTAAAAATCATCATTTGGGTCGAGAGGTTACCACTGACTTTTATAAATATATGAAGATCGATCTTATAAAAAACTTTTAGAAACTATTGTGGAGTTACTATGTTCTAGCTATTAAAGACTTCAGTCGTGAAAATTTTCTGTCTATCATAATGGAGTCGAGAAGATTCCATTTCAAGATTTCATATGAGATTTGAGATCCGTTTGATTGGTTATAAAATATATTCATAGGACAAAATTTTAAAAGAAAAATATTTTTTAAAAATAAAAATATAATTACTCTGTACCCATACTAATTAAACAAACATTTTGGAAAAAATTGATATTATTTTCAGTAAAAAAAAATAGAAATAGTTTTTAAAAGATTTAAAAAATATTTTAAAAGAAGGGAATTGATTCCCTCCCGTCTGCGCAACGGGTCCAACGGGGACGGGAGGGCCATCTGCACGCAAAAGACTCAGAGGGTCCGCATTGTTGTGGGTGAGGGCCACTTGGGCCTTATGTCTGCGAACGACTGCCTGTCCGCAGTGGACCTGCTGCGCAGACAGGTGGTAAGTGGTTCTCTTAAAAGAAGTACGCTTCAGTTCTCGATCGTTTGGCACCGGCAGTCAGTGACCAACCATTGGGTGTTAGGCATCGATTGTTGCTGGCCGCCGTCGAGTGTTGACCGTCGGGGTGATGACCAACAATCTTTGAGAGCCGATATCCAAGCGTCGACTATCGACCATCGGACATCGGATGCCGAGCATCAACCGCTGGTCGTCGGGGGTTGGCCTATTGTAACCAGGCGTCAGCCGCCCGTCTTTGGGTGACGAGTGTCAGATGCCGATCGTCGATGGCCAGGCGCCGATCACCCGACGTCGACCGTCGATTGCTAGATGTCGATCTTTGGCTGTCGAGTGCCCGATGCTTGGCATCAACTATCGGGTGTCGACAGCCAAGTGTCAAGCCATCGATCGTTAGGTGCTAGGCTATCCGCTGTTAGTTTTTGGGCTGTTCCCTGTCGAGCGTCGAGTGTCAAGCCATCGGTCGTCGGGTGCTAGGTTCTAACCGTCAGGACCAGGTGCAGACCGCCGATTGTCAGGCGTCGGACACCAGTCACCGACCATCAGACACCAGACATTGCCTACCATCAGGCACTAACTGTTGTCACTGGTCAACAATCATCGATCTCCACCTTAGAGAAGGTAGTTCACAGTGGAAAAGAGGCACTAGAAATCCTATATGAAAAAGAAGTCAAGAAAAATGATTTATAGAGTCTCATCAAGGATGTTAAAATCTATAAATTTTGGATAAAAAATCTTCATAAATTAAATTTTTCAGAAAATCAAATAAATCATTGTATAAAATTTTCCCTCGAAACGTTTTCTTAGCTTTTTTTACAGTAAAATATGTTGCCTTTCATTCATGGAAGAAACTAGTACAACTTGGAAATTTTATACAATGATTTATTTGGTTTTTTTTGAAAAAAATGGTTATTGAGATAATTTGGACAAGATTCATGTAGCCACACCAACATAGAATTGGGATTTGATGATGTTGATTTTTTTATTTAATAGTTTTTTTCACTGGATTATTGCACCAATTTTTATTTTATAGTTTTTTTCACTTGTTTTATTTTCACTATTTTTCTCAATGGGGTTTTCACTGGTTTTTTCCATTGATTTTCTCATTTTCACTGGTTTTCTCACTGTTTTTTTTTCACCAAATTTTCAGTGGTTTTTTCAGTGGTTTTCTCATTTTCACTGGCCTTCTCACTATTTTTTCCACTGGTTTTTCAGTGGTTTTTTTCAACTAGATTTTTGCACTGATTTTTATTTCAGTATTTCTGTAAGTGTAGTTAGAGGAAAAGAAGAATGAGCTAGGTCATCTCATGGTAAGATAGTTACCTGTTACGACGAGGTCGACTCTTGTTGAGGTGATCATTGAGGCGACCAGGGCAAGGCGTCCAAGTTGAGACGACTAAGCCGAGAGACTGAGCCAAAGTCCACTTAGTCGACCTGAGATGCGTGTTCCGAGCTCTCGACGATGTTGTCCGAAGACTTACTGTCATGCCCCGCCAATTTAACAGCAGAATAAATTAGGGAGGCATGAACAACGTGTATGGTAACGATAATCACAAGTATAGTAGTAAATATCAGAGCAACTAATGAACAATAATCACAATAAATCTTCATTTTATTGATAACTCCTCCAAACTATTACAACTACTAATTTAGAGCCAAAACATAGGGCTCAAAAACATCATTACATTCGGAAAGGATAAATAAGCAAATAACTAACTAAACTTCTAAGATATTAAGGTCATTCTGTCACTATGACTCCTGGTCGCTCATCACTCCAGTTCATTCCCGTTGATGTGTGTATGATCATCATCTGACTTACCTGAAAACACAATAACAAATAACAAAGGGTGGGCGATAACGCTCAGTAGAACTTAATATCTCATGTAAACAAGCAGGCTTTAAATGATTAATGTCTTGTAAAGTAGGTTAACTAGAGAGATCGATCAAGTATAGTCAAGAGAGTAATAGCATGTGATAACGAGAGAATGATAGCACACGAGAAAATGATAGCACATTCAAAAGTAATTGCAACTAGTATGATAGAGGATTGGCCATATAGTGAAAGAATATGTAACGTCTGCACCAAGGTGCAATAGCACTTCCCTGGTCGAGCAACATGTCAACCCAGAGATCATAGTAAAACGATTGTTTGATTGTCATAGATTGAATTGCTTTTGTTGTTAAATGGCGTTGGATGCATGTCGTACATATACTGATCATGTTACCCTCGCGAGAAAATAGCACTCTTCGGGCGCTCCCCCCAGGACCAGACCGGGCCCTATTGCTTTGGAATATAACACTATTTTGTTATTTTGTTTAGACAATCAATTGTATGGCCAAATAGAGTAGCAAGAAGAGATGAGAGTAATAGACGAAATAGATGAGAGTTATAGAATGAAAGTGAACAGATGAGAGAGACAAGATAGTAGACGAGATAGGGGTACAATCGTAAAATAACGTGAAACATCGATAGTAACAGTTGCATAGCACCAGGTCGGGTGTCGGCAGTCTGGTGGAAGGCACAACCGCCTGCTAGCCGTGCCATGAACATAGGCTAGACGGTCCGGAGTGATCACAAGGTAAGAGAGAACACACTAAGGCCGTTTGGATCATACTGATCCCTAAGGGTGTAATGGGTTTTAAGGGTACAACCAGCTCGTTGGCAATGGACATGCGCCAAAGCCAAGAAGACTTACGGAGGCCTTGACAATGATTCTCTGATCCAGTTAGGAGTATTCCCGATGGAGAGGTGGTCCAACTCAAGAGAAAGTGTGTAACAAAACGATGTCCATCTTGCCTCGATTGCTCGAAGGCAGAGCGACGCGATAACAGTGTACAAATCACGCGAATAAAATGAAGACATGTGTCATTTAAATAATAGGGAAATTATGTAATTAATTTTACTTAATTACCAGATACATTATTGAGTAATTTAATAGGGTCAAATGGCAAACATAAATATTATGTGTGTGCAAGTGTAAGGAAATCATGAGAATATGATAAATCATGCACATAGTTTTTAATTAATAAAAATTATTTAAATATTAACAAATAAAAATATTTAGGTCAATTATTAAGCTTAACAGTACATGGTTTAACTTGTACAAGGGTTAAATGACATAAAAAGTAGGGACACGGGTGTAATTATAAGTTCTGGCCGAAATCTTAAAATCACGATGGGGGTGCCTATCGCGATCAAGTTGCGATGGGGGTACAGGCACGACAACGGGCATAACGTGATGGGGGTTCCCGTCGCGACTCAGGTCGCGACGGGGCGGCCTTGCGCGACGGCCGAACCGGCCGACCTGGCTCGGTTCGGGGGTCGGGAACACGACGGTTCGGGCCGTCGCGTTCATGTCGCGACGGTCCGGCTGACCCCGACTCCTCTGAGGTCGTGACGGATCGGGCCGTCATGACTTCAGAGGCACGGGCCGACCCAGAAAAGGTGTTTTGCCCTTTTTGGGTTTGGTCCTTTCCTCCAAAGTGTGATATAGGGCTCTTCAAAAATCAATATAAGAGTACGATGATCCAAAAATCATGAAACTAGTTTTAATGAAAGTAGACTCATAGATCTATCAACAGACATGATTAATTCGAAAATAGACAAGATTTAGGCATACTTTGATTAGGTTACATTTCGGTGACCTAAACATGCATAGTCATAGATCAATGAATTAATTAGCAATGGATTCACAATGAAAATTAGGGAAACAAGGGGTGTTTAAAGCTAACATGATGTAGTATTTATGAGAATTTTCGCATAGCATGGGATCAAGTATGCACGGGGCTTGAAAGCAAACATGAAGGGTCAGGTACATGGATATGACAGGGCTTCAAAGAATTAATTCTCCCTCACGGGAGAACGAAATAGAGCGAATCCAGAGGGCTTTTGAAAGGGATCATGAAGACTACCTAGAGTAATTTTTACATGAATTTAACTTGAGAGATTGCCTACCTTTTTCGTGGTGAAATAAAATCCCTAGTTTGGTGACGAAGAAAAGAGAAGAAAGCCCTAGCTCTAAGCCTTCCTCTCCTTGCTCCTCGTCCCTAGCCTCCCTCCTTCATCCTCCAAAGCTCCAACTGCGGTCTAAGGGTTGATAGGGCCGAAATTTGGGTGTTTTGATGGTTAATAGAGTCCTAAAGTCATAAAACTCACATCTTCTCTTCAAATTCCGAAAATTCATATTTATCAACTATTATTCCACCATTTATCCACCTAATGGGTAGGGTAAAGACCTAATTTCGTGACCCAAGGGTTAGGATGGGATGTTGGCTCTTGTGTTGGATAATTACCATCCATTTAAGCCTTATCTTACTCTTATGTAATTTATTAATCAATTAACTCTGATTTTTTTATATTTATCTCCCCCTTTTCCCTCATTTATCCATCCATTTAGCTTGGGGAGAACTCCAATTTCGTGGCTAAGAGATTTGGGTAGGTCTAGGATTCTTTTTAGGATAGATTTGAGCCATTAAATAATTATTTCACCCCTTTTATTAATTACTTTTTTTAATGCAAATTTCAGTAATTTAACTCCCATCCCATGATGGCTCTTCTTATTTGGGCCCAACAATTTATGTTAAGACCATTAGGATAGTCCATTACTAATTTTGCTTAATGGGTTTTAGTTTAATTTTTATTTATCACAATTTATTCACCCTTTATTCTAATTTCAAGCTATTTAACATATTTATTTAATTCATTTCTTATTTCAATTTAATTTAACATTATTTATCCTAATATTTCTAACCTTTATCCATTATTTGGGCTCTTGCTTTTGGCCCAGTAACTTATGTGGGTTTAATTGTACAACCCATTTACTTAATGGGTCTTTACGCATGCAATAACGATGCGTACTTTTTTAACTAGTTTATTTTTATTAATTAATAAAATTTCCATTTATCGTTAATTTTTAAATTAACAGATTTTTCGGGGTACTACACTTACAAAGTCCACTAAGAGGTCTAGGCGGGGACATACATTGACGCTCGAGTTAGTAGCTAGCCGAGCCGAATGGGCTAACCCAAAGAGTGTAATAGCATACCTGCATCTGAAGAGTGTCTGCCTCTTTTATAGGCGTTGATCACCTGTCGAATCAGTTGGATGATCCCGCGAATCTTTCGGCAGATCTCCGTGATTGTCATCGGATCATGGTTGTAACCACCATGCCAGATCGTTCAGATCGTGGCCTTAATGACCTCCTCAATTATCGGGCGCACGATTATCAGCCATTACCTCATCAGTTAATGCTCCGACCATTATGCGAGCCACGTTCTCAGGAACCCTATGGACACGTCGTGCTCCGTATTAGTTGAGGCCGAGCCGAGTATTCCTCATCCTTGGCCGAGCTGAGGCGATCGACCCAAGGAGTATGAAGAGGTCATTCTAGCCGACGTCACTCGTCGGACTAGACGACAACATAATCTCGTTCAAGCCATGTCAAGACATCGGCTCTGTTACTTTAGGAGGTCGACCTAGCCAAGACTCTGACCGACCCTTGGAGACCCTCCGTATCAATACCTATTCGTTCCTTATTAATTCCTCTTAGACTTATAAAGAATATAATAGTGTAATATGAATGCACTATGTTTTTTTTTTTTTGGGCTATTCAATTGAATTGCAAATAATTTTTTTCTTAAAATTTAGGATATCATAATGGATCATCTCTATTAGTCATCTATTATCAGCTTCATGATTCTACTTACTTTCAATTACAAAAGTTTTATTATCACTGGTTTCCTTTTTCACTGTTTTTCTTTTCTCCATGATCTTTTGCTCTAGTTTTCTTTTCAGTGTTTTCCTCATTGGTTTCTAATCATCTACTTATTATCTTCGATATGTAGCATATGATTTTTCTTTTCTTCTATAGGTTTTTGGTTACAAGAAGACATGTTGTTGACAATTAATTTGATTGTTTCTAACTTCTATTTTTTATTTTCCTTTTTTGAATGTGAGGTTTTCACTTTCCAATTCTCAAGTTGAATAGGATTGTATGATGTATTTACTTTGATTTATAGGTGTGTCATTTTCTTACCCATAAATATGTATTAAATTAATTACCAATAAATGTGCTCATTGCTCAATCTTTATTTTTATTTTTTGAATTTGAGATTTTTAGCTCTCTAAAATTTAATGTGATTAATTCATAAATGTGTCTGTGGAGGCCATTTCTAGCCTCCTAGGCCTGCAGGCCCATCATGACCCACCAAGACCATCAAGATGTCTGGACTCCGATCATCGAGCCACGTGTCCTCGGGGTCAGCCAAAGGCTTCCGAACACGCTTTAGCCGCCAAGCATCTAAAGGGCCCCAAGGGTAGTCTCCGTACACCCTACAACCCACTCGAGCTAAACACGGTCTACCGAACAAACTGCGAACCTACTGTGTTTTTTTACTGGGGACCGCACAGCCTGGCCGATAACCAAACAGGCCTTTGCTTGGCGCCCCTTGACCAGAGGACCCAGAGTGGCCTTTCGCCTCCCGAGGGCAGTTATTACGATGGCGCGACACGCGCCCCATGGTTAAAAGACATTAACCACGAAGGATCCCAATAGGCGTCTCAAACGGACAACTCCCCACCTAGGGACTTCAACCGACGCGTCCCTTCTTTCATCATTGAAGGAGATTGCGTTCGGACTCTTCATCTCCCTTGCCTATAAAAGGCACATGCGATCCCCAAGCAAAGGTAGGAAACTTTTCCCATACACACTCGCCCACGCGTGGACACACACCAGAGAACCATCCATTCCTGCCTCTTTTAGCAATCTGTCCTGACTTTGGCATCGGAGGTTTCCCCCCGGTTCTTCAACCGGGCACCCCTGATCCTTACTGGGTTTTGCAGGCCATCGTCCGCACCGGCAACCATCTTCCCTCTATTCTTAGTAGAGGCCTGTTCGGCCCAGGCCCGAACAAGAAAACACGTCCACATTTCTGGCGCCGTCTGTGGGAACAACAACTGCCATGGCTCACGGACGAACCTCTCACCAGAATCCCGACAGCAGGGTGACACGGTCTCGCCAGTCACGTGCAGACTCGCGTGACCAAGCCCCACTGGCTGACGACAACACTCCCCCCGCTGGAGTGACTGATAATGGTCCTGTTGCCAGTAGCCCAGCAACAACCCAAGAAGTGGTAGAGCTCCGGGGTCAGGTGCAACAACTTGTGGGGGTCTGTTAGGACCTCCAGGCTCAACTGGCTAGACAGCTAGCTCTGACGATTCCCCCCCCCCCCCCCCCCCCCCACCGAAGCAGCAGGCAGAATCGTCCTGACAACGACCCCCTGCCCCGTCGGCGGCGGAGCGCGCGAGGAATCAGCCGGTGCTTGCGCAGAGCTCTGACGCCCCGCCGAACGCCAGAGCGGGAAGAGGACTCCCCCCGCTGGTCCGCTGTGGCTCCCCGTCCTCCGCGTTCCGTCATCGGCGCCAACTCCCATGGGTCCAAGCACGAAGGCTCTGTACACTCCGACCAGAAGTTAGCCAGACGCCTCCATCGCGTCGTCAAACTCGAACGCCGCATGGACGCGATGGTCCAGATGGCAGAAGGTAGGACTCCGGGGGATGACGACTTGGACTTCCGCTCCCCGTTTACTACAGAGATCCTAGAAGCCCAAGTCTTCCCGAAGCTGCCCCTACCTACCATCATGCCCTACGACGACACTTCCGACCCGGCAGATCACATCCATGGGTTCGAGTCACACATGGTGTTCCATAGAGCATCAGACGTGGCCAAGTGCCAGGCCTTCCCGGCCACGTTGAAGGAGACCGCGCGCTCATGGTTTGAAACCCTCCCTGCGGGCTCCATCTCATCCTTCCACCAGTTGAAGAAGTCCTTCAGGGACAACTTCCTGGGTGGAAAATTACAGTCGTGCACAGCGGCTTCACTTCTGTCCATTCGGCAGAAGAAGGGCGAAGCGCTCTGGGACTACATCAAATGGTTTCGGACCGAGGCGCTTCGCATCCTGCGCCTGGACGTCCCATTAGCCACCAGTGCCCACATCCAAGGCACTCGCGATGGCTTCCTCCAGAGGACGCTAGGAGTAGAACAACCCTCCACTCTGGCCGAGCTCCTCTCCACTGCCCAGCACCACGTCGCATGCGAGGAGAGCATGAAAGCTGGCCGAGTAGAGCAAGGCGAGCAGGCGGACAAGAAGAGGCCTTCCGACAATGGTTCCGACCGCGAACGGAAGAAGGGCCGGCGCAACGGGGACTCGCAGCGCCGACCACACCCCTTCACCGACTACACCCCCCTCACGGTGGCCCCCGAACAGATCCTGGCCGAAATCTGGGATGAACAATATGTTCAGTGGCCGCCCAGGATGCACTCTGATCCCCACAGGCGCAACCAAGACAAGTACTATCGCTTTCACCACGACCACGGACACGACACTTCGGAGTGCCGCCAACTCAAGGACGAGATCGAGTCCTTGATCAAGCATGGCTACTTGGGGTGCTACGTGCGCCAGAATAAAGATCACCAAGACTTCGAGAACTCACCCCCATGCAGCCCATCAACAACGAGCCAAATGGGCAAGAGATCAATGCGATCGTGGGAGGTTTCGGCACGGGCGGAGAAAGCAGCCAGAGTCGACGCGATTATGCTCGTCAGGTGCACCAGGTCGAACGGCCCCCGGCGCCATAGCCAAGCCCTTATCCTAGTCTAGGAAACACATGTTCTGATGAGGCCATCACCTTCTCAGACAATGATCTTGTAAGAGTTACCACTCTACACACTGATGTGCTGGTCATCACGACCACCATCAATCATTGTACTGTGCGTCGCATACTGGTAGATAATGGAAGCTCCCCAGATGTGTTGGCTTATGATTGTTTTCTCATGATGGCTTAAAAGCTGACCAGCTCACCTCGGTAGAATCGCCTATGTTCGGCTTCTCTGGGGTCTCGGTGCATCCCATGGTCGGATGAATCTTCCGATCACCTTAGGGATGACACTGAAAAATATAACCAAGATGGTAGATTTTGTGGTAACAAGGAGCATGCTAGGGTACAACTCCATCCTCGACAGGGGCCTGATCGGCTGCATCCGAGTAGTACCCTCTTCTTTACACCAGAAGATGAAGTTCCCCACTCCGCATGACATCAGAGAGGTTCTCGGCAGCCAACGAGAGTCACGGCGGTGTTATGTTATCTCCTTGAGAGACAAACGGCCTGTCGTGGACCCAGAAGCGCTGCCCACACCACCAGTCAACCCTCCACCAGTCGAGGGACCCCTGCCGAAGATCTGCTGCCAGCACGGGTGAACGACGACCCCGAGCACGTCCTTTACATTGGTGCACTTTTGCCAGAAGCCAAACAACAACGCTATAAGGCTTTCCTACGTGCCAATTTGGACGTGTTCGCGTGGTTGGATAACGAACTGCCCGGCATCCCTCCCGAGGTGATGACTCACCATCTCAACTTGGACTTGGGGGTGCCACCTATCCAGCAGAGGTGACAACCAGTCAACTGAGAATAGAAGACCGTGATCCACGATCACGTCGTTACAAGCTAAGAAATTGGGCTTCTCCGGGAGGCCCAGTACCAAGGTGATCTCTAATGTGTCCTCGTATGCAACCCAATGGCAAATGGCGCATATGCGTGGACTACAAAGATCTTAACAAAGCAATGCCCAAGGACAACTTCATGTTGCCACGTATTGACCAGCTGGTAGACACTACTTCTGGGCACGAGCTTCTCAGCTTCCTGGATGCATACTCTGGTTACCACCAGATCAACATGCATCCCCCGGACCAAACGCCACGACGTTCATCATCGAACTCGGCCTCTACTGCTTCACCAGGATGTCGTTTGGTCTGAAGAACACAGGCACGACCTACCAACGTCTGGTCAACAAAATGTTTGAGCAGCAGATTGGGCGCAACATGGATGTCTATGTCGACGACATGTTGGTCAAAACGCTCCCAAGCGCCGACCACATTATCGACCTCGAAGAAGCCTTCGCAACCCTGTGAAGGTACAATATGAAGCTCACCCAGCAAAGTGTGCGTTCGGAGTACAATCGAGAAACTTCCTCGGCTTCCTCGTCTCCAACCGAGGAGTAGAGGCCAACCCCGAGAAGATCTGAGCCATACTAGAGATGACCAGTCCAAAGACCATACGCGACGTCCAACGGCTCACCGGACACCTCGCGACACTCAATTGTTTCATGTCCCGAGCAGCAGAATAGAGTTTCAATTTCTTCAAATTTCTGCGAGTCCCCAAAGGCGCCTCACCGCAAGGGGGGCAAGTACGGTGAACCGAGGACTGCGAAGCGGCCTTCACCGAGCTGAAGGCACATCTAGCTGCCCCACCTATTCTATCAAAATCCGTGCTCGGGGAACCTCTGTTCGTGTACCTTTCGGTCACCGAACACTCCATCAGCACAGTGTTGATCAGAGAAGAGGCAGCGGCACAACATCCTATTTATTGCATAAGCAGGGTGCTACAAGAGGCTGAGAGAAGATATCCTCGAGTAGAGAAACTTGCTCTGGCTCACGTCACGGCTGCTCGGAAGCTCAGGCCTTACTTCCAGGCCCATCCGATCACAGTGTTAACCGATCAGCCATTGAAGCTCATCCTTCAACGACCAGAGGCTTCCGGTAGGCTCATTAAATGGGCCATCGACCTCGGGGAATTCGACATCAACTACCGTCCAAGGACGGCCATCAAGGCACAAGCGCTAGCAGACTTCGTGGCAGAATGCACCCTTCCGACCGAGAAGGACCCTCCATTGGCAGACGAACCCCCATGAGAGCTCTACGTCGATGGGTCCTCCTGTGTCACAGGAAGCAGGGCGGGCCTGGTTCTTACCTCCCCAGAAGGTTTAGAATTCCAGTATGCCCTTAGGTTCCGCTTCGCCGCCTCCAACAACACAGCAGAGTACGAAGCACTCCTGTCCGGGATCCGCATGGCTAGGCACCTTGGAGCGCTTCGACTTCAGGCCTTCAATGACTCCCAGTTGGTCGCCAGCTAGGTGAATGGACAGTTCGAAGCAGAGAGCCCCGCATGGCACAGTACCTCCAACAGGTCAAACGCCAGGCAGAAGGCCTTCTCTACTTCGAAGTCGTGCATGTCCCACGAGAGCAGAACGCGCAGGTGGATGCGCTCGCTAGACTAGCATCTTTCGGCGATATCGCCCCTTCTCGCTCCATGTTCATAGAGGAGCTCGCCTCACCAAGCACCGAAGTAGATATAGCGGCCATCGAGACCAACCTGTAACACCCCAGAATTTTTATTTGTAGAAAAACATGAATAATAAAGTTATTAGACTTAAGCATTAGTCTTAAATTTTAATAATTGATATTTAGGAATGATTAGTATTGACTAACATTACCCTAGTGTCGTACTCGGACGTGCGCGCTCCCACAGGGCGACACTGAAAAATGGTAATGAAATGAAATCCGAGAACACCATAATTACCATAAAAATATGGAGATCTCAGAAATGTACATATCTGAATTTTTCGACGTGCGGATTTCGAGATTAAGCCGACGCGACCATTTTCAGGTGATTTTTCACCTACTATAAAATAAATTCTAAAAATTGAATAAAAATCATCATAATTGTAAAACCATCATATTAGGTTATGGTTAAAATTTCAATACAAACTGATTTTGTTTGGACATGTTTACATTAAGTCTAATGGACAGTTGATTTATGGAGCAATTACGGTAACCATTTTCTGGGATTTTCCAGAGCTTACGTGTGAGGCTTAGAAGAGGCCAACACCATTAGGATAAGGCTAAGCTAAGGGGTTGGGCCATCATTAAGGTTACCTGCGTGTAACCAAGAGAGTGTATGCATGGGCAATGTGTTAAGATAAAAACCAATGGTTTTTACCATGACACGTTGGTAGCTAACGTGCCATGCGCATGGAGCAGCCACTGGGTTATAAATACCTTCCCCCCCAAGCTTCGAAACCATGTTTTCCACCCTTTCCTACTGTTATGCTGCTGCCATTTCACTGGATAACATCTTGTTTGGGGAGGTGTTCCTGGTTGCAAGCATTGTGAAGAGGTTGCTGCTGCTTGAACTGCTGGTTCTTCTTGCACCTTGTTCCTGCTCGAGCTCTTGTTGGAGTTGTTACTGAGAAGTGGTTGTGGAGCCATCTTGGAGGCTATTGCTGCTATAACAACAAGCTCCACTTGCTTATTCCTTCACTTGTGGTTCTTTCTTCATTTTCCTCAACTAGGTAGGATTCAATTTCCTCTGGTTCATTTATCTTCCACACATGATAAGAATCTCTTGGTGATCAAACTAGTGGCTATACCTATGGCTCTTCTATTTTTTCTTCCACTCATGATAGAATTACTCTTGTTGGGAAAGGAACAACTTGATTCTATTTAGAAATAATTTCTTATTCTACCTTTGATCTTTGTTCATGATTTGGAGTCATGTAGAAGTTGAATATCTTTAGAACTATGTGAGAACTTTTACTTAATGGTTAGGTACTTCAAGCCTTGATTTATATCCATGAAACACTTGGAGTTTTAGTGTTTATCTTGTAGGAATCTTCCCAATAAACCATTGTTAACAAGATCAGGCTTCCAATACCACATTATGTCTAGTCTCTAGCTAAACAAGCTTGAATTGTAAACCTCTTGTTTCATCTTGTTTGTTCGGTTTATAAACCACTATGAGATCTATAATTATACTCTTCTATTTGATATCAAACATGTCTTGGTTCATAAGTTCTATAGTTAGGGTGTTTAGGATAGATTTAAAGTCCTTTCTGGAAGTTCTGCAGCTACCTGTGGACAGCCAGCCCAAAGCTGTCGACAGGCGCATGCCTTCCAGAACTCCAGGTTTCTGGACTGTGTGGATCTGTCGACAGGTCCCTTGTTGATGTCGACAGATACACACAGAGCCAGAAAACCTGGGCTCTATCTGCTTCTACCTGTCCACAGCCCCTTCCTGGTTGTCGACAGCTATGACCCTGATTCGGATTTCAGCACTTTTTCATGTGTGAATCCTTGCTTAAACTCCACCCTATTGGCCTACCAAGTTACCCCCTTAATTGTCTTAGTGTTTACTGTCATTTCATTGTAAAGATTACTCTCTTGGTGTACCTTACTCACCTTGAGTTATCCTTGAAATTGTCAACTCCGAATGGTACTCCGTCGAGTCCTTTCTCCTGTATTCGGTAATTGAGTTCACATAACCTGATGTCTTGAGAGTTCAAATGCTTGAACACTATGTGAGATATGATTAATTGATGATGATGACATTTATTGGGTCCTTGGACCCCCTTGATTAATATGCCTGTGCAAATAGGGCTGGTCCAGTCTTGGGAGGAGCACCCAAATTCATTTTCGGACCACGTGGAATGATAAAGGGCATCTGGATGTCTGGCATTGCATCAAACATTTTCTGAATATGGTCATCATGATCCCTGTACTGTGTAACTGATATGTGAATAAATTCCTGAGTTATATATTTGAGTATGATCTGAGCTTTACTGTCATTGCGTCAAGTTTACTGTTTTGAAATCTGGTGTGTCTCTTTGATATTCCGTTCTGTCCTTGTCTTGGTTACCATGTATACACTCTTGAACTATGAATTGAGCTATGGAATTTGAATTCTACTGGGCTAGTTAGCTCATTATTTCCTACCATTTTTAGGTGATACAGCTGGGGATGACGCTTAAGGGTTTGAGTCCTGAGTGGTCTGACCGTGACAAGCAAAGCCAACTAGTTTCTATTTTTGTTTAGTAGTGTGAAATGAGATGTATAAATTAAGTTGTTTTGATCTACTCCTCTCTTAGTTATTATGAGGAGTATCTGTGTAATAAAACTTCCGCTTATGATGTTATGATTAGATAAATAATTATTACCTTTTGTGCCTATTTTTCTGTCACTTCCGATAAATAGCCTTTTATTAGGACGTGACACAACCAACCAGCTCTGAGCTGGAAAGACCCTCTTCTGGCCTACTTACTTCGAGGAGAGCTCCCTTCCGACCAAGTCGAAGCCCGCAAGATCAAGCCGCGCTGCCAAAAGTTCACCATCATTGAAGGACAACTGTACCATTGTTCCCTCTCAAGACCTCTCTTGCGGTGCCTCAGTCCTACTGAGGCAACACCGGCTATCGAGGAGGTCCACGAGAGTCTGTGCGGGAGTCATCTAAGGACACTTGCCGTAGTGTAACGGCCCTGAATATTTATGCCCAATAAGGCTCCATATCCAGATCTGTCTCTCGCGAACGGATCGAAGTCTCGCAGGGATACTCTACACATGTGTTCAGTAAGAATATAAAGACAACCACAACAGTATAAGACACAAGAAAGTACATGTGCTCATATCTGCATATAACAATTTACAACTGTCCCAATACATTATTACATGTCCAATTAAAAAGTACAACTACCTGGGGTATATCCCGAGGGAGCACTAGCTCACAGACCACAACTAATACTACTGCTGGTGGTCTAAATCTGCCACAACACCTTCGCAAGCCATACCAACGGTAAGCCCTGAAAGGAACTGTAGGGGAGTGAGCCTCAACAAGTCACAAGCTTAGTAGGGACCACCCAAAAACAATACACGAAACTAAAGAGAGACCTTAACCCCAGAGGGTCTCACTAGCAACTCCGATAGCCAAACCATGGCATCCTCACAACATTCACAACAAATAACAACTAAACATAAACATATCAATAAACATGAAGTCCTCGAAAGGAAAGAGAAATCATGGGACTAGCACCGCACTACTAGTCCGCCCAACAACTGCAATGCCTAAACCATAGTCTCACAGGCACACTACTACAACAACTGGTCGCCTAAGCTACAGACCACATAGGAAAACCTCTGCCTAGGTCACAAGCTTCACAGGCAAACCTCAAACACATGAGTAACATGACTGCTGCCTAAGAGTTGGTCCATTATACCCCGAACCTCGATATGTCAAAAGCCACACACAAGGTAGCAGGACTGGCTACAATGGGCCAATTCATCGCGCACTAAAACCATAATCAGAAGTTTACCCGAGGAAGGGTAAAACACAACGAGTGGAAGGTCTCACCACATGACCTCCATGGAGCACAGCTCCACCTCAACACCTGAAAAGATTGGTACACAATGTGCCATGAGAAACAGATACCCACGAAGGGTACATGTACCTACCACCAAGAGGTACCACCACAAAGCCTCAGTACAACTGTGCCTCCTACCAGGCACCACAACGGGTCAAACCACAACCAACGAATCATTATACACAAGCCACGACCATTGGCAAAGCACGAGTCGGAAAGAACGACGCCACCACAGGAACGGACTACTGGTTCATGACGCCAGTATCCAACTCGGACAACACAACACAAGAACTACCTCTAATCTCACAGTCACGGACGAAAGGTCCAACTGCCGCTCCACAAGCACAAGTCAAAGAATAGTGGAGACCAACCAACACCACACCTGCAGAACACACAGCTGCAGGTCCATGCCTGGCACCTTTAGGGACTTTGGCCTAAGCTCTCCAAAGTGAGGCACTGGAAAACAAGACTAGCTGGGGACCAGTGTCGACTACTGGTGTTCGTACCCCCAACCATGAGCGCACTACAAGCGACCAAACACAAATTGTCACAAATCACTGTCCTCTGTCATCTTTCCCTCAGTCGGACGTACAACTCAAACACAGGAGTGTGGGTCTCCAGGACAGACCACACAGACCTCGACGGTACACACAGTACCGGGACAATCCCCGAGCACTAACATGCCTGGCTCACACAAAACCTGGGGTACCCGACTAAAGAAAGATTCCAGAATAGGCGCCAGACTAGCACACTCAGCAAAGCACAAACCATAGTACATGCTTATATCATCTTTATTACAAGCCACGATATACATGTGAGGAGTAGCTTGTCTCGGTCACCTTGTGACCTACAAGCTAGCCTACACAGACACATATATAAAATACGTTAACCAATAATAACTTGGCTTGTCATTGGTCACCTCATGACCTCCATTGCCACATTAAACTTAACATACGATAACCCCTTAATAACTATACTTATACCTTACTAAGCAACCATCCTAAATAGTCTATAACAAATATTAAAGGACCGAGGCTAGGTTCACGCTGGAACCTCACTGCCCAATCACCACATACCAACCCTGTACACACCGCACAAACCATGCACACGTACGTCAACACGTAAACAACACGTTCACCATATAAACAAACACCTACCATATGGACAACATGCTCAAAGAGCTACAGGTGCCAATGCACCACTCACACCAAACTACACCCATAAAACACGATAATTGAATAATCATACCATTTAAAACATACACAATAGGACCTCTCAGCTGAGGTCGCGACATGGGGAAATGTCGCCTTCAAAACGCGACACCCCGATATGTCGCGTTCACAAGCTGAACGCGACGGGTCGGCCTGTCGCGTTCTGAACGTGACAGGGGGCTCCGTCGCCTTTACAGGTAGGAACCCTAATATGGGATCCTCTCCTTGGATTACCCCCACAAGCCCTGCAAACCATGCTTAATTTCCATTTTTCATGCTTTAGTGAATACCCTAGCATGGTATCTATGGTTTATAAAGCAAATAATGTGTTAAACACGTCACACACACAATCCATGCATTAAACGAGGTGGATTCTCCCTACCTTCATAAAGAACACGCAATCCAACCACAGCACAACGTCTCCCCCGCTCCATGCGATGCCCTCACAGGGAGAGCGCGCTGAAAACTACTCCAAAATGCCGAATCGCCCGAAAATCCGCCGCAACAGCCTTCTCTGGCCGAGCAGAGCTTGTGAAAGTTCTGTTCGGCCAACCTTGCCTAAAAACGCACTACAATTGGGAACGCGACGTAGCCCTGCATCGTGACCTAAATGCGATGTAGGAGGCCGTCACCTTCCAACAGCCAACGTCAGCATGCCGCCCAGCGTGCGACATGCGGCGCGCATGCAGACGACAACCGCCTCGCGGTCGGCAACATGAACGTGACGTGCAAGACTGTCGCATTAAGAACGCGATGCCCCTCATTGTCGCGTTCACAACCAACGAACAGACAGGTGTTTTGGGCCCAAACAGTCGGCCCACAACACCCTAAACCTGCGTAAACACTTAAAACATAGACTAATGGGCGACACACCGGCCACCAAACCCGCTAAGCAAGGATCCACGAAGATCCAAAAAATGTGCGACGTTACACGCAGCATCCTCCGAGAAGGGTTCTGGTGGCCTTCTCTGTAAAAGGACTGTATGTCCTATGCAAAGAGGTGCCCGGAGTGCCAGAAGTTCGAGCAGCTTATCCGTCATCCTGCCGAACAGCTTCACACTCTGTTCGAACCACGTCCCTTCGCCCATTGGGGAATCAATATCACGGGACCATTCCCAGAAGCTCAAGGTCGGAAGAAATTTCTGTTCGTCGCCATCAACTACTTCACCAAGTGGATTGAGGTGGATCCTGTTGCCACAATCACTGACTAGGCCGCGTGGAAGTTCGTATGGAAGAACGTCCTTTGCCAGTTTGGCGTCCCAAAGGTGATCACCTTTGACAATGGAAAGTAGTTCGACAGTGCATTCTTCAAACAGAAGTGTTCGGAGCTCAGTATCTACAACCACTTCACCTCAGTCGTGCATCCCCAAGAAAACGGTCTGGTCGAGAACGCCAATCGAACACTGCTTCACAGGGTACGCATGAGGGTGGAGGCCGCTGGAGGATCATGGATCGAAGAGCTCCCCAATGTGCTATGGTGCCACCAAACAACCGCTCGGGTGGCCATCGGGGAGACTCCCTTCCACTTGGCCTACGACACAGAAGTTGTTGTGCCTCTGGAGGTTGCCCTCCCCACAATCTGAACAACTCACTTCGATGAAGCAGCCAACAACCGCGGGCTAAAGGAGAACCTGGACATGCTTGGCGAATGCCAAGGCGACGCCAGCATCAGACTCGTCTCTTACCAACAGTGGTTAGCGTAATACTACAACTCCCGAGTTCAGGAATGACGTTTCTTCAAAGGGGACCTTGTTTTACACCGTTGCTCGGCATCGGATCCCCGAAGAGCAACTGGCAAACTCGCCCCGAAATGGGAGGGACCTTATCAGGTCACACAGGTTCTTGAGAAAGGCTCCTACAAGTTGACTACCCCTAGCGGTGAGGTGATACCCAGAACCTAGCATGTATCTAATTTAAAGGCTTATTATCTATAAAAGCCTCATGTTCGGCATCCTACTTCTCTTCCTCCCGTTCTTTCGGTCCGTGAAAAGGGTGTTCGGGCCATCCCCTAGTCGAAGCTTCTCAACTCAAAAGACTAGTGTGATACCAAAATCCTAAGACAGGTGTTCAATCCAAACCCCTGGTCGGAACTTTTTCAGTTCCAAAGGCCTGCGTAGTACCTACGAGCCTCTAAGTGACCGATGAATTCTGATTTGAACAGAATATAACAAGGGAGAAGATAGAAAAAGATCCATTCATGCACTCAAAAGATGATCTATTCATTTCATTAAAAATGTACAAAAAGCCCGCTAGTGCCAAGTTACAAAAAAAGATACACGGATCAAGGAGCTGGTTCGGAGGGGTCGGCCTCGTCTTCCCCGGGGGTCATCCGTCCTGTGCGGAAGTTCTCAAAATGAATCCCCTCCAGGCGCGGATCCTGGGTTTGTCGCTGGCACTTCCAAAGAGCGGCTTCAAAGGCTTCGCAGGTGTACTCGTCCGTGGCCAGCCTCCATCCACGGTCTTCGCCAACCTCGAGCCCCACCTTGTAGCAGGACGAGCCGTATTGTTCCAAGTCTTCTCGAAACTCCGGCCCGGCCTGGTATTCGGTGACTCCCCGAGCTTCGGCTCCAAAAGAACCCTCGAAAGGGCAGCCTTCTCCGCTCGGACGACGGCAAGCTCCAGCTCGGAGGCTCTGAGCGCGATTCGGAGATTCTATTCTCCTTCTGCAGCTCGGCCTCCCGACGCCAGTGTTGCTCTTCACGCTCCTCAGAAAATGCAATCTCGGCATCCCACATTTGCTGGCGTTCTTGAGCCCGTGATGCAAGCCTTCGAAGCACCTCCAGCAACCGTGCGATACCGCTGACTAGTTCCCCAACGTTAACATCACCGTCGTCGTCTGAGCGCCGCTCCCCCCGAACCTCCTCTAATAGCTCAGGAGTCTCCTCCGAGCTCAATCCCTTGCACAACGCCAATACTTCGAGCTGGGAAGCGGTGGGGCAGAGGGGCAGGTTCCTCGAGGAAGTCCCATGGAAGCACTCCAAAGTCACCTCCAAGTACGCCTCTGTAGGCCTAGCTGGAGACCTTATCCTCAGCACCTTGGACAACAGTATTTGGTCTTCCTCGGCCCGATGGCAGTCTGTTCGGTGGGGCGGTTCGTCCCCTCGGCCACTTGGCTGGCAGCCACCTCAACCACCATCTCCTGGCCCTCAGCACCACTGGCGGGCGCCCTCTGAAGAGTCCCCGTCTCCACGGTCCCGACCACCTGCTTGGTGATGGGCACGATCGCAGTCGCCGTCTGCGACTGGCCCTCTGCAGCAGCACGGCCGATGGAAGAAGCTCCGCCGCTCCCTCTGACACGACCCCCGCGGTCATCGTCTCAGGGGACACATCAGGAATGGGCCCTTGAGCGGAAGCGGCCTCACCCTCCGCCACGACGCTGGACGCTTCCGCCACTCCCGTCTCCTCCATTCAGTCCGTAACAGGACCTAGAGGCATCAACACCCCGACCTTCTCCTCGGCGGGGCCTCCATCTGAGTGGTCGCTCATGACAACCAACTCTTCGCCTCTGAGGCCCAGCTCTGAGATCATGCCCTCGACCATCAAGGGCCTTGTCTCGATCGCGGTTCACGGCCTCGCCTACTCGAACGCTTTCACCAGCTTCCTCTTCTTCCAAAGTTGGAGCTGGGGCACTACGCCCTCCTCCTCCTCGGCCTCCTGCACGGCCACCCCCTTCAAAGATGCAGACTCCTTCCGGAGGCTGATCTTTAGGGGCCGCTTCTCGGCAAGCCGCCCGTTGGCGGGACTTCGCGTGCCGGATGAGGTTTGGGGTATTCCCTCATCCAGATATGTCAAGTATAACTTGACAGGGATCTGTTCAACATAGTTGGCCATGTCTTTTCGGTCCCGACCGGCAGCCAGCTCGGCAACAACTGAAAGGAGGACACGATGTCAAATCGCTTATCCT
The DNA here is from genome assembly GCA_014218235.1 of Colocasia esculenta. Lineage (NCBI taxonomy): Eukaryota > Viridiplantae > Streptophyta > Magnoliopsida > Alismatales > Araceae > Colocasia > Colocasia esculenta. The sequence goes on along the minus strand of CM024764.1, from coordinate 74,936,041 downwards.
AAACATTGTATAGGACGAAGCAAAAATGACTTACCCCATGCGCGACTAAGTTTGTACTTGATGAGCTTACACTCGGTCAAGTACCCCTCGGTGTGGTTCACCAGCATGGTGGACAGAGCCTGGGATGCCTTGGCCGCGTCCTAAATAAGGAAGGGAGCCATGTCGGTCCTCCTCGACGGCTCCACCACCCGAACAGGGAAGCCCCATTCTGGAGCTCCGGCTCCCTTCTTCCGACCAACGAAGAAGAGACGCCCCGTCCACCCCTTATTGTTCGACAGGTAAGGGGAGAACTGGATCTGCATCCGATTGGCCCTGTGCTTCGTGTAGACGATCCCGTAGCTGGATTGCGATGACGTAGCCAGGCTGAAGTGACTCCAGAAGACTTGTCATTGCTTGGACCCCCTTCTTCTTACACATGGCACAGAAGACGAATATGGTCCTCCAGGAATTTGGCATCAGTTGAATCGGCGCGACCTTCCAGGCGTTGAGAAGGTTCTTCGCGATTTTCGGCACGGATAGTCAAAATCCAGCTTCAAGAAGATCCAACGAGAGAACAAAGCACCTGGGTCTATCCGTTATGTACATCTAATCCTCCCTCATCAGGATGATCTCGTACTCCTCTCCAATCTAGAACCGCTCACGCAGGCCCTCAAAGCTGTGGTACTTCACCACCTTCGTCTTCACCGGCGGCGATCCACTGGCCTCGACCACAGCCTTCTCCGCATGCTGAGTCATCGGTGCCGGGGGAGGAGAGGGCGATGAAAGGCTAGGGGAAGACTAAGAACGGAGAGGAAGCAGGAGGAAGACGACGGGCAGTGGCGAGGGAGAGAGCTCTTCCAAATGAGGAAAGCGTGAGCCCCCGCCTTCTCCACTCCTCCTTATAAGGAAGGGAGGCGTGAAATTCGAAGGCGAAAAGTGGCGATTTTCCCACTCTCAAAAGCCCGTTCAAACATACCACGCCGAGCTCGCAATGTGACACGTCACCTCTGCCATCATGAAACTCTGTCCGTGAGGAGAGCTCAAACGGCGTCGCCCAGAGGTCGTGCATACTGCCGCGGTCGATATCACATTTAATGTGAGGGTGACGTCGAGTAGACATGTAACGACCCAGAATCCGCATTACCAGTAACAACCAGTAACCCGAGTTCTGACCCGCTAACCCACGAGACAAGCTCGGAAGGGTAGGAATTTAGAGTCCGAGGAGACTATATGTAAGAAGATACACACCATGCAAAGCAGTAAAATTCCACTATATGAACATATCATATACAACCTCAGAGTCTGAGACAAGGTACAGAGTACAGAAGTACAACAAAAAGGTACTACTCACTGCAGCTAGGGAGCACCAACACGGAGTGGCTAGACTCGCCTGGAACGGGAGTCGACGAAGACCCACCTGAAAGGGAAGGGAGTGAGTCTTAAGAAAAGAGACCCAGTAGGGAAAAGTAACCCCACCGGCAACTAAACTAAAGTGCGGAAAGTAAAAACTGAAAGTAAGTACACGTCGCAACACAACACAAAACTGTAAACCACGCGGCTCAGTAACACACACTCACACACACAGCAAGTAGGACTCAGCTAGGGTCTGTGGCTCGGCGTCCCATCACCACAGAGGCTCTCAACCCCAGCCACGTGTGCACACTACAGACGCTCTCTCTCGCGTCTGGTCCACGACCGGTTTTTCCCCTACGCTTGACCCTAGCGGTAGAGAAGGGGCTCCACGGAGACCGGCTCAAAACCACCAAAAGGAGTACGCACAGGACAGAGTCGCACTCGATGTCCCGGCTCACTAGCGGAGGACAACCACACGCTAGTCGTCTAGACGGAGTCGCACCCACGCCTAGGTAACACAACAGAAACGGGTACACGGTAACGCAACGCGCGTACAACAGACGGAACACACTCAACGTCTGAAACCCCGTACAGTAGTAAACACCTCGTGCCACAAACAACTACTACTATGCACAGGCGGAGTCACACTCTAAGCCTGACCCATATGTGCTATTAGGGCGGACATCACATGTCAATCGCCTCTAATCACACAGCTTAAGTCTGCTGGGAGACAGGATATAAACGGCCACATCGATTGCCGCCAACATGGGGTAAACGACAACCCTCATGTCGTTAAGAGGAACTAAACGGCAATCGACCTTGTCGTTTAATTCACCCCTGAAGATCTCAACGTCAACAGATGTGGACGTTGATATCTTCAGCTCCCCATACCCAGAACTGACCCGAATTAGTCCCAAAAGGGCAGAAATACTAAATAACATTCTGACTGATGGAGGGAAACACATCCTCACATCAGTTACACTACCAAAACATCTAAACTAAACATTCTAACACTTAGATTGTCTAATTTACCCAAATCCCGGCATGATACAACCCAAACCCTAAACCATAAATTACACACCAATTTGCTTAATTGGACATGCTGGTTTGCTGGGGAGGGTTATAGGGGTTAAGTCCCTACCTCAGAACGCTTAATCAATCCCCAAACAGCCACCAATCGCGCCGGATCTCCCCGAAGACTCCGCGCGAATCACGCCAAAACCTTGCGATTCCCGCCCGATCTAGCAACGCCACACGATCCAGGGGCTTCCCACGAGCTCAAATCACTCAACAGAAGCTACAGGAATCAAGAGAAGCTAAGGTGGAAGGAAGGAGAGGAAAGGAGAAGAAGAAGCTCTGCTCTCGGGCTGTCCTATTTCAACAGGACTGGTTAGTCGACGTCCACATATGTGGTCGCCAACTGAACCGCCAACAGACTGACGTCCATATCCCCTGCCGCTGAGTTCAACCTCAGACGTCCACATCTCTGGACGCTGACTCAGACTTAACGGCAAGCCCTGGCCGTCAACAGCAAATCAACGACAATGGTCTTGTCGTCGACCACACAGAACCACTACAGACACAAAAAGGATCCATTAAAAACCCGAGACCTTACAAGACATCTCCCCTCTCAAGTGCTCTGGACTTCGAGCAAGCTTGAGAGGGTGGTGGGCAAGTGTGGAGGCCATTTCTAGCCTCCTAGGCCTGCAGGCCCATCATGGCCCATCAAGACCCATCAAGATGTCTGGGCTTCGATCATCGAGCCACGTGTCCTCAGGGTCATCCAAAGGCTTCCGAACATGCTCTGGCCGCATGGCGTCTAAAGGGCCCCAACGGTAGTCTCCGGACACCCCACAACCCGCTCGAGCTGAACACGACCTACCGAACAGACTGCGAACCTACTGCGTTTTTACCAGGCATTGTACAGCCTGGCCGGTAACTGAACAGGCCTCTACTTGGCATCCCTTGACCAGAGGACCCAGAGCGGCCTTTCGCCTCCCGAGGGCGGTTATTACGACGGCGCGACATGCGCCCCATGGTTAAAAGACATTAACCACGAAGGATCCCAACATGCGTCTCAAATAGACAACTCCCACCTAGGGACTTCAACCGACGTGTCCCTTTCTTCATCATTGAAGGAGATTGCATTCGGAACCTTCATCTCCCTTTCCTATAAAAGGCACAGGTGATCCTCACGCAAAGGTAGGGAACTTTTCCCATACACACTCGCCCACGTGCGAACACACACCGGAGAACCTTCCATTCCTGTCTCTTTTAGCGGTCTGTCCTGACTTTGACATCGGAGGGTTCCCCCCGGTTCTTCAACTAGGCACCTGTAACGTCTCAGGTCTTATTGGATTCTTATCGGATCTTTACCGGGTTTGGTTGTGGATCTGTGCCTGTTGATGTCCAGCGAGTTGGACTTCGACAGTGGGTTGGCGTCCAGGTGTGTAACGTCGACTGTGGGTTGGCGGCAAGGTGGTTGCCGGTAATTGGTGTTTAGCGTCCATCGTTGTTGCCGTTGACCTTGTGTTCCAATCTCTTCCGGAGATGGAACTTGGCGGCAAGTGATGTGGACGTTGAGTGTTGGCGGTTCAGTTGACAGCGAGGGGCCTTGACGTCAACTGATCATAGTTCTATTTTTTAGGGGCAACCCGAGCCCTTTTCCTTCCTCACTTTTTCTCCTCTTCTTTCACCCTTGCATTTCTTCATCTTCCAGTGGCCGATGGGAGTACGTGGCAAGGCCGCGGTGCACGTGGCGGTGACGGATTGGATGGGAAACAACAGATTGGTTGGTGGTGTTCGCGGGAAGCTTCTGGAGGTTCGACGCGAATCGAGGTTCTTTTGGGATTTATATGCGTTTCTGAGGTAGGGACGTAAACCCTTAACTCCTTGTGTTTTATTTCATGCCTATTGGGTGTGATTTGCGTGGAATTCAAAGTCTTGGGGAGGGTTTCTCCATGTTGGGTTTTTGGGTGATTTCACCGATCTGAGCGTTGGATCGTGTGTTTCCAGCTTTGCAGTAGTGTAGTGTGATGTAAGGAAGAATTTCTCCTTCATCACTCTGCTGTTTTAAGGGCTTGATTGCTCTCAGGGGTTTGGCTTGTGGCTGCTTCAGCTGCTGGATGCTGAAGAAGTCAACGTCAAGGGATGTTGACGTTGAGCTCTTCAGGGAAGAGATAAACGGTGTGATCTCTTGTCGTTAAACTCTTCAGGGAAGATTGGACGGCAAGGTTGTTACCATCAGGATCTTCAGGTAGGATATAAACGGTAAGATCGTGTGCCGCTGAGATTAGGTAAACGGCCAACATGTGACCGTCTACTTCTTTTAGACGTCCCGGACGTTGCCGTTGACCTATAGTTAGCGACAGTCGATTCTGTCGTTGACTTTGTGCTTGGCGACATGTGATGTTGTCGTTTACTTCTTGGTTAGCGGCGGTCGATGCTGCCGTCTACCCACAGGTGAGTTCCCAGCAAGCTGTGTTTTCCTTTCCGTGATTTGAGATGTTGACATGCGGTGTCCGCCTGTTAGCACAGTTTTCCAGGCGTAGAGAGTGTCTCTGCTTGTGCTCGTGTTGTGTTTGACTGTGTTGAGACGGTGACACATGGTGTTCATCCGCAGTATGGTGTTTCAGACGTTGAGAGTGTTTCCGTCTGTACTCGCGTGGAGTTTTATCGTGCTCCTATTTTCTATTGTATTACCTGGACGTGGAGCGACGCTCCGTCTAGTGGACTGGCATGTGGGGGTCCTCCGCCGGTGAGCCGGGACGTAGAGAGCGTCTCCGTTCTGTGCGTACTCCTTGTGGTGGTTTCGAGCTGGTCTCCATGGAGCCCCTTCTCTACCGCTAGGTCGGGCGTAGGGGGAAAAACCGGTCGTGGACCAGACGTGAGAGAGAGCGTCTGTAGTGTGCACACGTGGCTAGGGTTGAGAGACTCTGTGGTGACGAGACGCCGAACCGCAGACCCTGGCTGAGTCCTACTTTGTGAGTGCTGTGTGAGCTCTTGCTTGTGAGCTTGTGTGTGTGCAGTGCTTGTGTGCTGTCGAACCCGCGAGGTTCTAATTTTCTCAGAGCACTCCTGAGGGAGCTGCGCACTACGACACCAGTTTCTGTGTGTTGACAGAGTGTGCGTGTTTACTTACAGTCATTTTATTGTTTAGTTCTGTTAGTAGCTCTGTACCGGTGGGGGTTAGTTGCCCTACTGGGTCTCTTTTCTGTGAGACTCACTCCCTTCCCTTCAGGTGGGTCCGTGGGCAGCTTGCGCGTGTCGTGGAGCTTCGTTACTCCGTGCTGGCTCTGCTTGGCTGCTGTGAGTAGTACCCTGCTCTTGTACTCACTGTACTCTTACTTTTCTGTTGTCACTGAGTTATATGTGTTAATCATGTTAGTTGTGGCGTGTACATTTACTTATATGATCTCCTCAGACGCTTTTCTTTTACCCTTCCGAGATTCGTCTCATGGGTTAGCGGGTCAGGATTCGGGTTATTGGTCGGGTACCGGTAATGCGGATCATGGGTCGTTACAGTTGGTATCAGAGCCTGGTCTGTCGAGATACATATAAGGAAATGTTTTGTATAACTCAGAGTGTGTGGAGTACAGTAGCAGCAGGCAGTTCAGGAGTTATTTTGTGTATTGCGTGTGTGCATGTCCTGTGTGGTTTGACCTTTGTTTCTAGGCGATGTCGTGTTGGGGTAGTGGCTGTGTAGGTTTCTCAGCAGGAGGCTGGAGATGCTCCGCCACCACCGCAGACTCGGCCTGGACCGCAGGACGTGTACAGTGGTTTCGTCTTACTGCTATTCTTCTCTTGAGAAGTTTTGGGTCCTAATTGGATAATTTTTCTTGTGTCGATAGCTCTTTGGGTTGCTCTGCACTATGCATTCCGGCTCCTTGTGGAAGATCCGGAAGGGTGTAGAGTTGAGCTGTCGTTGTGGCCGGTTAGACTATTTGCGTAACAGCCTGCCGTGGTGTTTTCCGGTCAAGTGTGGTGCCTGAGGTAGTGCATTTGGCTTTTGTGTTGGCCAGATTGTTTGTGGTTGTCTCCGAGTGTTTCGGTTGCGCCGGTAGGACTTTGTGTGTCCCTGGGGCTCAGATGATGTGTTTTGTTTTCCCATGTCCGGCGTGCTCTCCCAGGTAGTGGTCTGGTGAGCGTGGTGGGTGTGTGATTGACTGTGCTTCTTGTGGAAGCGTCAGCCTTATGTTGCGGTCTTCCATTGCGTTGGGAAGGGACTTGTTGTGTTACATGTCTCCTTCCTTAGCTTTGGGTGTTGCTCGGGGTTGTGGTGCTCCACTGTGGTGATATGTTGCTAGGGTATGCATTGTGGCGGCCCTAAGGTGGAGTCATCTTCCCCTGAGTTGTTGAGTTGTGTTTGAGTTGAGCTGGTTGCTCCTCTTGTGTTGTCGTTTTTTTTGTATGTGTTGCCTTTTGGTTGGCAGGCATGTTCATGCTAGTTGTGTTGTGATGGTTTTTGGGTTGTCAGTGACGGCGGCTTGGCGGCTATTGTAGTGATGACTCCTCTTCACAACACTTTCTAGTGCGATTCGTTGCCCGAGCTTACACAACAGTTGTGTCCTGGCTGTGTTTAGTCTTTGTGGGCATCGTTGATCTGACCTTTTGTGGACCCATGTTTCTGGTGGTACCCGTTTTAGTGTTTTCTCGATTTTGTAGCCCCTCCTGGTGCCAGCGTGTGGTGACACTGGAGTGTGTGGTTTTTCTTGACCTCGTGATGTGCGTCCGGGGTTCGGAAGGTTTTGGCTTGTCGGCTCTCGACCTTGTGGAGGTATGAGGTAGCCGTGTGTATAGTGAGATTTTGTTCTCGCCTGTTTGTTGCGTGACCTCGATAGGTGTGTCGAGGGCTGTTTCCGCTTGTGTTGCCGACTCCGATGGTTTCATAGGAGTCGTGTGTGCGTGTCGCGACTATGGTGGATGGTCGTGGCATTGTGGTGTTCGGTTTTACTGTACGTTTCTTGCTAGGTGTGCCCGTGCAAGTATCGTTATGGTGTGCGCCTCGGCTTGTGCCTTGAAGGCTTTTTTGCAACGACCCACTTCCACCCGGTACGGTTATACCAACCCACGTCGGATGAGAGCAAGCCGCTACAGGGGAGAATACCCCAACAAGTAACAAATGAGCTGAGATATACACAAATAGAGTCGAATAAATGCAACGGAATTTAAATAAATCTATTCCATCAACTTTTAAATTCACATACCACAGTCTGTATAGTTCAACATGGAGATAACATAAGTACAAAATATTCCAAATACATAGCCGACTCCAAGTACATTTGAACAAAATCCAAATTCCAATTGTAGCATTACATACTTATGAAATATAAGTTACAATTCTTCAATCCCTTAGTCCAACTCCACTTCAATTCTTGCTAGCTCCTCCGCTGCTAATTTCCTGAAATGATTAGCAAGAGTGAGTCTATGCAATAGACTCAGCAAGTAACTTAAGATTCAATATATACATGCTTTTTAACAATTAACATAATAAGATTTCAGCAGTTAAATCATACATGATCATGCTATAACCTAAACAAATTCCATTAAACAATTATCTAAACAAATGTAAAACTAGAATCGACACAAGGTCACTAACATCATGGTGTCATTAACATGAGTAAAATACACATTCACATTTTCATGCTTTATCTAAGTCATTGTAAAGTTGCACAACTAAACCATGGAAACATATACACGATAGGTAGCACTCCTAGCATGATTCCTAACTCACTTAGCATGCAATCATAACAATTTACTTCACACTTAGCTTGCTGATTTTATACAAATTTTATCACATTCATACTACCTTTGCATAGGGATCACTTTTAACTATACAACATAATACTAAACACATGTGCATCCAATCATTCAAATTTCATGAATATGAAAGCATATACTTACATTTTGGTACTAATGGTAACATCACTTTTAGCAATTGACAATTTATACATAAACACATACACACATACATTTGTACACATCAATAAACAATTTATCAATTAACACTATTGTCATTTATACTTATACTATTTTCTCATTACACACGACCATATGATAAACCTTGGCTTTCACATACACTCACTTTTGGTTTTATCACACAACACTTACACACATTTCTCATTATTTCCTCTTTCACATTCACACACTTCTTATCATTTCACTTTTGCACATAACATGTGCCACATTTACACATATCTTGCACATACCTTGTGCTATGAACACATATCACTTTTCTCATTCACACTTATACTTATTTTCACTTAATGCCAAGACACAGCCCAAACCACCACATAGATGATCACATGACACATACACATTCAATTCACTTACTTAATCACCGGCACAGTGATAAGTCTTAGTTCCTGCAGAAACCGGGGAAAGCCCTTCCACCATTACCAGTGGAACTTGTCCACCTCCAGGATTTTACAAGACCCTTTGCCAGGGTATACACTTTATCAAGACCCTTTGCCTAGGGTATCACATAACACATCGAGCTTTCCGTAGGGGCATTACTATGGTACAGCTCCAAGCATCTAGGGTGGCAGTGTCTTATGGGCATACTTGTTTATCTTGTCACATTAACCGTTTACACACAATACCACTTGTTCTCTCACATTCCATACACACACTCATACATAATTCATACACACATAAGTCCCCATTTATTGGTTTTAGCCTCACTGTTACAACTATCAAATAATCATAATACAGATATAATCATACTGAAATTTACTGAATCACATCAAGTCACAACTAACATGCTCACATAGTCATTTTTCTCATTTAAAATTCCATAACAATACTTACTGTCATCAAAATAACATGAGATTTTAACCACAGACACATTTCAGGTTTATAATCACACATACAAATTTTCATATTTTTCCGAATCATATTACATTTACAGAAATTAAAACATGCAATCTTATGCCGTTCATAATTTGATTTAACATGGAACATAACATGAATATCAAATTTGACAGTTCACAGCCCTGAACCTAACATATTCATCATCACAGAAGTTTTCTCCAGATTTATTTGCAAAACACATAATTTACTGTAATTTTTACAATTTCTACGCATGTCTTCTAATTCCAAAACAGAAATTTCAGTAAATCCCACAGTCATGGAAAAATTCTCAAAATCTCAGGGCATGGACTGATACATATGCACATGGTATAGAAAAATCTAGGGCATTTAATTCATCAGGAATCATGTAGACAGTAGGTGAACAAGCATAATCCATTTTCCCAACATGTATTTCAATAATCTAAAAATTTATACCATTCACCAAAATCACAGAAAATATCACATGCATCCCATGGTCTATTTTACATAACATATATGATTACATTATATCCTCATTCGAAAACACTTCGGAAATTAATCATATGGAAGGGAGAACAGTCACTGTTCTGCCCTGAAGAGATTAACGGCATAGTCTGGACGCTAATAAGAATTTAACGGCAATATCGTTGGCCGCCAATATAGGATCTCGACGGCCATGGATCGTGCCGTCAAGTTCAGGTCTGTGCAAAACACAGACCCGAGCTCCAAATACAAGGAGAATAGGGGGATCCAGGACGCGAGGAAAAATCTAGAAAAATGCTGGGACCTAGGGCACATGTATAGGATTGAGATCTATAGGTTACTTGCCTCTCAATTAAATCTACAAGATCGGAATAAGCTGATGAAGCCCTTCTCGGCCTTGCCAAAAAGGTGTTCAGAAACTCCTTCGATCCTCTTCTCCTGTCGATGTAGATGGCACCTCGGAGCTGGGATCTCTTCTTGGATGTATTGGCCGTCTCCCAGACGTGGCAGCTCCTGGTTTCCTCCTCCAATCGACGGATTAGAGCTCCTTAAGTTCAGCTTTTCTGCATCTCGGGTCCAAGGGTTCACCAAATGTCAAAGCTTCCTCCTCGATCTAGGCTGGGTATTTCATAGGTTTAGGGTCTGGGGATGCTTCTTGGTAGCTGTACTACGCTCCCATCTTCATGGATCTCTCAGAAGGTCTCCCAATCGCCGGATTAAAGCTTGGGAAGATCAGGTTTTCTTCTAGTTTTCTTACAGCTAGGGTTTTCCTGGCCAAGAGACAAAGCAATCACCTCCAGCTGCTAAGGGTGTTTCTATATAGATCTAGGCTTGGGGCATGCGTGGGCAGGGTCTGATGTGAGTTGAGAGCCGTTGGGAGACATCTCCCCAACCAGTGAGCTTGCTTGCCCCGGAAATTCTAGGTCTGCAGCGCACAGAAACTTAGGGATATTGACGTCCACATACATGGATGGCTACATTAGGGTTGGCGTCAGTCGATATGGACGCTGACATATCATGGGCGTCCATCCATATTGACGCCAAGACATTCTTATGCCAGAACTTAAAATCATGCAGAACCATGCTTAATCCACACATATATGCACATGAAACCCATGTGGTATAGTGTATACACCATTACACCTGATAACCATCCAATATTTACTATTAATCCTATACATACATACATAGGTACATCAGATAATAATAATACGCACATAAATATCTACACATGCATACAACGTCTAAGGTATAACATGTATCTTACTACACCTATGAAATCAATAACATTTATACCTAGGCATGCCCATGCATACATAAGCACACTAAGATAAGATGTACGTAGGTGCCTACCTATGCGTACATGAGGTTTATAGAATTACAATATACACTACTAAATACACCTATCATACTTGCACTTGATATATATATACATGCAATGTACAAAGTACAATGTACACATTAACTACACCATGCAAATGAACAACGTTTACAACTAAATATATTCATGCATACCTAAGTATACCAAGGGGTTACATGTGTAAAATTAAGTACATAATTATCACATGCATATGATAACCTACATACGTACATACACATATGCACTTCATATATTTGCACACAATATTCATGAAATGGGCAATATAAGGTATACTTCAATATTTAGATAGCACCTGCATAGTATTTAAATAGATATTTTATACTCAAAATTAGCCAATTACTCATCTTCACGATAATAGTTTACATCCTCGCATATACCTATGCAAAATTTATATCTACAATATGCACCATTTTCATGCACGCCCTTTATGCAAGAACAAGTAAACAACATATTCATAAATTATAAGTGAAAAAAGAAATTCGGGGCCTTACATTTTTACATACCATCTTTTCAGTGTTTGGCCTCTCTATCGGGTGCGATGGAGAAGGCGTACTGTGCTCTTGTGTGCCAGGGAGTTGTTGTGGTTTTTACTTCCCGTGCGGCAGAGCCGGTGTCTTGTGTTTTGGCGCACCTTTCTGAAGCCGACGTGGTCATTGTGCTTCAAATGTTGTGGGTTTTTCGTGTGTTTTCTGTGAATCTCTTGTGGAGAGTCCCCTTCGGTGGGCCCTGTGTCGTTTCTGGGCCCTGGGTGCTGTTGCGGGTGCAGCATCGTGAGCATCTTTTTGGTGCTTTGTGTTTTGTGCCTTAAAGGTTGGGGCCGGTGTAGCCTTTTGTTCCCCTTTAGGCTATGGTTTTTAGTGTGTGTGGCTTCTGGCAGGTCTCCGGCGGAGAGTCCTTCCTGTTGGCCGCAGTGTTGTTTTAGCTGTTGGTGCATTGTGTTGCACTTAGCCTGGTGTTGGTGCTTGTGGTACAACCATGAGCTCGAGTTCGGGTGTCTTGTTTTGGTTTGTGTGCCGTCTAGAGCCTTGGCACATTGTGTTGAGCCTTGGATGACTCCTGGTATTGTGATGGCACCCTGTGTTGTTTTTGCGCGTTTGGATTGCGAGCTATGTTGCGTTGGTTTCGTCGCCCGCGTGACTTTTTGGCTCAGCTGATGATCGATGCTAGCTGTGGCTAGTAGCGTGAGGTTGTACCCCTGAGCGTTGCGTTTTATTCTCAGGTGATTGTTTTTCCATGTTCTTATCAGCGACTGTGTCCTCTGTCGGGTTTCGTTGACGAAGGAGTGAGTTGCTGACCGGCGTTTTACGTGTTGCTATCGGCATTTGTACCCTCTGTCTGGTTTTGTTGACGACAATGTGGGTTGCCGATTAGCGTGTCCCGACAACGAGGTCTGTTGGTAGTGGCGGTTGTGTGATTCTCCGCTAGCGTGTTTCTGCCATTTGGTTGGCCGGTGCAATGTGAGCAGAACTTCATGGAGTTGAAGTGACTGCTTACTTTGTGCCAGTGCGAGTGTTGTGAGCAATTCGAAGAGTTTCGAGTTTTGTGCAGATTCTTCCGGTGTTGGCTTGGGAGCAGTGCTAATGCGGCAGGTCAGGTTGGTGCCTTGCGTGTCGTGTTAATGAAGCCCCACAGGGAGAGTTACCCGACCTACAGCTTGGAGTGTGTAACTGCGTGTATTGGCAGCTTGTGATGTCTCCTGCTAGTTTGTGTGTCAGGTAATGGAGGACCTGTGTGGATGACCATGTAGTTCTCCTCTAGTTGGGTGGAGGTGGACAAACGTGTCGTTGCTGGACCGAAGTTGGCCCAGTGGGCTGAGAAGTAGTTTGGCTCCTTAGTCGGAGGTTTTCTTGCCAGTGATGGTTTTGACCTTGGTGTGTTCCATGTGTCTTTGTCATCGAGGTACTTTTGGTTGACAGTACCCGAGTTTTGCTGTTCCTTGTGGGTTGCCGAGTTCTGAGGTTAAAGAACGAGGTGATCCCACTATTCTGTGTTGTTTGTGGCGATGCTCAGGTGGGCGTGTCAACCGGTGAGTGGGATGCGCGTGTAGTTTTGTACCTCTGTGTTGCTGTCTCTTTCCCTAGTGTGGCTAGAATTTCAGGGGCGAAATTCTTTTAAGGGGGGAGGGCTGTAACGTCTCGGGTCTTATTGGATTCTTATCGGATCTTTACCAGGTTTGGTTGTGGATCTGTGCCTGTTGATGTCCAGCGAGTTGGACTTCGACAGTGGGTTGGCGTCTAGGTGTGTGATGTCGACTGTGGGTTGGTGGCAAGGTGGTTGCCGGTAATTGGTGTTTAGCGTCCATCGTTGTTGCCGTTGACCTTGTATTCCTGTCTCTTCCGGAGATGGAACTTGGCGGCAAGTGATGTGGACGTTGAGTGTTGGCGGTTCAGTTGACGGCGAGGGGCCTTGACGTCAACTGATCAGAGTTCAGTTGACGTGGAAAGGCCGCGGTGCGCGTGGCGGTGACGGATTGGATGGGAAACGACGTTATGGTTGGTGGTGTTCGCGGGAAGCTTCTGGAGGTTCGGCGCGAATCGAGGTTCTTTTGGGATTTATATGCGTTTCTGAGGTAGGGACGTAAACCCTTAGCTCCCTTGTGTGTTATTTCATGCCTATTGCGTGTGATTTGCGTGGAATTCGAAGTCTTGGGGAGGGTTTCTCCATGTTGGGTTTTGGGGTGATTTCACCGATCTGAGCATTGGATAGTGTGTTTCCAGCTTTGCAGTAGTGTAGTGTGATGTAAGGAAGAATTTCTCCTTCATCACTCTGCTGTTTTGAGGGCTGGATTGCTCTCAGGGGGGTTGGCTTGTGGCTGCTTCAGCTGCTGGATGCTGAAGAAGTCAACGTCAAGGGATGTTGACGTTGAGCTCTTCAGGGAAGAGATAAACGATGTGATCTCTTGCCGTTAAACTCTTCAGGGAAGATCTAGACGGCAAGGTTGTTACCGTCAGGATCTTCAGGTAGGATATAAACGGCAAGATCGTGTGCCGCTGAGATTAGGTAAACGGCCAACATGTGACCGTCTACTTCTTTTAGACGTCCAAGATGTTGCCGTTGACCTATAGTTAGCGACAGTCGATTCTGTCGTTGACTTTGTGCTTGGCGACATGTGATGCTGTCGTTTACTTCTTGGTTAGCGGCGGTCGTCTGCCGTCTACCCACAGGTGAGTTCCCAGCAAGTTGTGTTTTCCTTTCCGTGATTTGAGATGTTGACATGCGGTGTCCGCCTGTTAGCACAGTTTGCCAGGCGTAGAGAGTGTCTCTGCTTGTGCTCGCATTGTGTTTGACTGTGTTGAGACGGTGACACGTGATGTTCATCCGTAGTATGGTGTTTCAGACGTTGAGAGTGTTTCCGTCTGTACTCGCGTGGAGTTTTACTGTGCTCCTATTTTCTGTTGTATTACTTGGACGTGGAGCGACGCTCCGTCTAGAGGATTGGCATGTGGGGGTCCTCCGCCGGTGAGCCGGGACGTAGAGAGCGTCTCTATTCTGTGCGTACTCCTTGTGGTGGTTTCGAGCCGGTCTCCGTGGAGCCCCTTCTCTACCACTAGGTCGGGCGTAGGGGGAAAAATCGGTTGTGGACCAGACGTGAGAGAGAGCGTCTGTAGTGTGCACACGTGGCTAGGGTTGAGAGACTCTGTGGTGACGGGACACCGAACCGCAGACCCTGGCTGAGTCCTACTTTGTGAGTGTTGTGTGAGCTCTTGCTTGTGAGCTTGTGTGTGTGCAGTGCTTGTGTGCTGTCGAACCTGCGAGGTTCTAGTTTTCTCAGTGCGCTCCTGAGGGAGCTGCGCACTACGACACCGGTTCCTGTGTGTTGATAGAGTGTGCGTGTTTACTTACAGTCGTTTTATTGTTTAGTTCTGTTAGTAGCTCTGTTACCGGTGGGGGTTAGTTGCCCTACTGGGTCTCTTTTCTGTGAGACTCACTCCCTTCCCTTCAGGTGGGTCCGTGGGCAGCTTGCGTGTGTCGTGGAGCTTCGTTACTCCGTGCTGGCTCTGCTTGGCTGCTGTGAGTAGTACCCTGCTCTTGTACTCACTGTACTCTTACTTTTCTGTTGTCACTGAGTTATATGTGTTAATCATGTTAGTTGTGGCGTGTACATTTACTTATATGATCTCCTCAGACGCTTTTCTTCTACCCTTCCGAGATTCGTCTCGTGGGTTAGCGGGTCAGGATTCGGGTTACTGGTCGGGTACCGGTAATGCGGATCATGGGTCGTTACAGCACCCCTGATCCTTACTGGATTTTGCAGGCCATCATCCGCACTGGCAACCATCTTCTCTCTATTCTTAGTGGAGGCCTGTTCGGCCCAGGCCCGAACATGAAAACACGTCTACAGTGTCTAAAAATCCATAGCCAAAGTAATAAGATAAGTTAAAAAAACTCTTGCTCAAATAGTGAGCAACTTCAAAATTAACAAGAAGTAACAAACTAGCTATATGCAAAAAGCCTAAACTGTGAATCGAGCTGAACAAACTAGTAGTTATGTAGCCCCGATTTAGTTCCAAGTCTAAATCAACTCGGTTCGATTTGAGTTGGAAATGACCTTAAACTGAATTGAATCGAATCAAGTTCAGCACTACATAAAGCAAGCACCGAGTTCTCTTTTTTGATGCCCAGCTGTCCATATATGTCATAATACAACCTAAGGTGGGCAAGGTAGAGGTTATGAGCTTCCTGCTCCTGTCCATGGTTGGCAAGTGACACAATAAACAACCAAAGCTCAGACAGGTGACATGTCCTCAACTATGATATCCCCAGCTTAAAAAGTAGTCTCTAGGTTTGTAGATGAGAGAAGCTTCTTCCAGTGATCCAACAGGGCTTTCATTTTAAATAATCCAACGCTTAGAAGTTGGAAGGCATGGCCAGTTTATGTCCTGACGTAAAGCTCTTTGGAATATGTTGGATGATGTAACCTGAAAGAACCTCGATCTTTAGAAGTGTTATAAAAAGTATAAGGTAGGATACTCCATTGTTACACTTTAAAAATAGTAGAAGATATTATACAATCGAAGGCAGGAAACTTGGAAAAAAGAATACCAAGAAAAGGACAAAAGTTAATATAGTTAATTTTATGACTACCTGCTGCAAAGGTAACCTAAAAAAAAAATAAAAACTTGGCAGCCTTCTCTTGAAGTTGCCCCTTGCTTTTTGCCATCTGAGATTTTCGTTGATCCCCCCATTTATCTTCAAAGAATTAACATGTTAACATTTTGATATGATAGGTGTGATCTCTCTGATCACTCTCTTTGTTTTTTGGGGAGACAATCATTGACGGTCCGAGTTTGGATCTCAAATGGCTGAGATAAGGGAGGAAAATTAGTGTCTGGCAGGCTTGTGACTACTATATTCTCAACTTACAAGATATATAGTCCTCTCAGAAAAGGTGGTTCCAAAGTCGATCATTCGACAATCAAATTAGTGGAAGAGAATACCTTGATCCGAGAAGGGAGATTGAGTGAAAGATTATTTCCAACAAGACTATGTTTGATTGACACCTGTCTTGCTTGGCTTGGCTTGCATACAATTAATGTTGATGTTCTTTTAAAGATGACTCTAGGGAGTGGAAGTGTATGGTGAAATATTGCGGAAAAATTGCTATGAAGAAATCTAGAAGGGGGGGGGTTGAATAGATTTCTCTGGATTTAAAAAATCACTCGATTAGAATCTTAGAGAAATTAAATTAAGACTTAAATCTAATGCTCAATCACAATTCTGAACAATTTAGATAGGTTAGATGGTGAAGTACCAATGAGCCTATCAAGCATCTAGTGCAAAGACAATCAAACCACAGAGACAAAGAGATTTAGGGTGGTTCGGATTAGACAATTGTGTATCTTACATCCACCATCCACACACACACAAGGTGGTTTATCTTACCAGTTCAGAAAAGACACTGAACAACACACACACTCTGAGATGTAGAGATCTCAGACCTAACCACACACATGTGAAATTGGGCACAATGATTGCTCCAATATCACAAACCACGCGCAATAGGATGAGTTTGAAGTAAAGAACCATACTAAAAAATTGAATTCCAATTTGGGGATGTCTGGTTCGAATCTCCCTGTTTTGCTTCAAGGTGGGAAATCAGCTCTTCTGCTTCAACTCCAGGATGAAGGCTCTGAAGTCTAGAAATATCTCTTGAGATGGATCATCCAAGATGCTCGAAGCTTCAATTCCTTCAGATCCAGGATGAAGCCTTCTTCTGGAATCGCCAGCAAATTTCTGGAGTTGGAAGAACTGATGTGTGTTATTGCCCCCAAGTGAAGTGGATAAGGGGCATTTATAGTCCCATGGGTCCAAATAATCTCTTGGGATTTGGGGGCACAAAGATTCCCGCTCAAAAGCCCTCAATCAAGACCATCCACGTTGTAGACGGTCGTGTTTCCTTTTCGAAAACAACAGTCCCACAACAGAGGATTTGGCTTAAAAAGAGAACAGGAAGAAAAAGAAGATTTTAATGCGAATAGAAAGAAGATGGCAGAGGTGGATGGAAAAGCAGAAAAATAGACAGAAGAAAGAAAAGGCAGTGGTGCGTGTGTGCACGAGGGTGGATCGTGATCGCCAGGTGCTCATGGGCACTGAATGAAACGGGCGAGAGGAAGAGGTGTTTACTTACCTTCACCCGAGATCACGGGAGTACGGATGTGGGTCCTACTTCCTCCTTCCACCGGCCAGCCGATGAAGGAGATTTAGCTCCGGTTACCTTGCAAGAGGGAAAACAACAAAAAAAATGTGACAGATTGATTAGACTTTAAGAGGTGTAGCAAAAGCTCAAATGAAGTGAGAAGAAAAACATTAAATAGGCGTTAACATACCTTGTGGAGGCGGTGTTAAACCCCTAAAAGAGCAGGTAGGGGAGAAAATGACGTGTGTGTGTGGAATGGTGTGATGCATGCACTAAGATGGCAAAAGAAAGATATGAAGTAAAAGAGAGAAAGGAAAGAGTGGCGATATGGCCGGTGGTGGCGGCGAATGGAAAGGACGAAGAGAGGCCCCGCCCGCCTTGCTCCGACGCTCGTGGGAGGGACGGAAGCTCCAGATCCTGAGGTGGAAGACGCAGGGATGACGCACGTCGAACGTGCTCCTCCTTGGCCTTGGAGTGCGAGCTTCTGACTCGGCAGGGCTTCGCCTTGGGGTGTTAGAGAATTATGGCACGAAGGTCGAGGTGTCGATTTGGCAGGGCTTCACCATCTTTGGGAATTGGATTCAGAATTTTTAAAATGGTTGCACTCGGTCTGTATTTATAGGCAAAACTTGCCAAAATCACGTCGGGTACAACAGACGCCTATAAGACCATAAATCGCGTCCACACGGCGCGCCGCGATTTACAAGCCCTTGATTTGACAGTAGCATGATGATTATAGCCTGCGGTCACCTTCAGAATCGCGTCGGGATGGCGCGCCGCGATTTCTTAACAATCGATCTTTGATTAAATTGATGCTTGATTTGATAGGAGATCTTAAAAACGCGGCGAGCCTGGCGGACGTGATTCTAAAAGTGCTATGATTTCGAGGCACATGCTCTTAATGGCATCGACTGCAGGGTTTTAACTTTAAATCACGAAGGGTACAATAGACGAGAATCAGAACCGCCTATGCCAACTAGGCAAGTGTGATTCGCGTCTGCCCTGGCAACCATAGATCGATACCCAAAACGGCGTCCACTATATCGGGCGCAATTCTATTAAATTCAGCAGACTTTTTTTAGCCTCCTAAAAAATCCTAAAAAAAATCCAGAAAAATAGGAAGATCACTCAAGAGGTTAATTGAAGAGAGCTACTTTGAGGCGTTGCGGTGTAACATGAAATTTGCCTGATATGCTGCCGAAATGGCGTGTCTACAGCTGCCTTGCCTTGGCGTTTGCTTTGCAAGGAAGTGGAGCGAAGTGACATGAAATGGTAGCAATGAAATGGTGTGAATTGAGTGGAATGAAGTGGAGTGACTGAAAAGTAGACGCTAAGGTGTGATGAGACACGCCTCAACAACATATGACAAGAGTTGTTCGCCAATTTGAAATGAAGCGGCTTTTCAGAAAATCTCAGGAGAAAACTCAATGGCTGGATGAAAGGAAAAAGAGCGTGCACGTGGGCACAAAATGGAGAGAGATCAACTTCCAGCTTCGGGGAAGTACCTAAGGACACAATTCGTTAGGTTGCACCGTCGGGGGCGTCTGCCACTGCCTCAGGTGGATCTTTGGGAGATGAACTGAAAATAAGAATCCAAAGCAACTGAGTTTCTCAAAAGATGTTCTTCAAATGACAACACAATGAAAGAGGTACTTGACTCGGGGTGGAATATTTCATGTTAACTTGCATTGAGGAACGAGTGGCTCTCTTCAATTAAAGACGAGAGTGATAATTCGGATTTATGCTCAAAGTCCTACTTGATGCATGCTGGGCTAAAAGAAAAGTTAAAACAAAAGAAAATATAAGGTAATCAAGGATAATATTGTCACGACGTCGAAGTCAGGATATCGGATGGAATCGTCATCCTTCTACAGCGTAACGGCCTATCTTCAAGTCGTAAGACTCCTCTGGAATCATCATTGTTTTTGGCGGAGGAGGGGAACTCAAATTCCAGTCTTGTCAGAGCCTCAAGCTCCTTGATGTGCTCTAATAAAGTATACCATACATTAAGATGCAATATATACAATACCGGAGGTGGCAGTCGCCGAAGATGATTATGAATTGTGTGACAGAAAGGTGTCCAGATCCTGCACTCAAAGACTGATTAGTATTGACAAGCAGCAAATAATAAAATGAAGCATGGAAATAATGCCACTTGCAAATCGCGGCGGTAATACCAGATGCCTTTTCATCATGAATCGCGTCCACTGGACTGGACGCGATTCAAGTTGTCAATCTAGATTTGACAGTTTTGGCTCTTTTTGCCCTTTATTGTGTGCAT
Organism: Colocasia esculenta; assembly: GCA_014218235.1. Taxonomy (NCBI): domain Eukaryota; kingdom Viridiplantae; phylum Streptophyta; class Magnoliopsida; order Alismatales; family Araceae; genus Colocasia; species Colocasia esculenta. Next base: position 74,916,097 of record CM024764.1, on the reverse strand, counting down.
GAGAGCCACCTCCGGGTCAAGGGGTCACAAGACACCCTCCCACACTTCTTTTCATGCACACTCTTCTTTTCATGCTCTCCCTTCCCACGCAAAAAAAGATCTCTTGAGGTAAGGAGAAGAGAAGGAGGAGAAGGCTTTGGAGGAGGGGAAAGGAGGAGAAGCTTTGGGAGAGATGGAGTATGGTGGCTCATCTTCCTCCAAGGGGTCAAGAGGAGAGGGTTTCTAAAGATTAAGCCAAGTGGAAGGGCATATTTGCAAGCTTGTCCAAGACGAAATGGTAAGTGGATTTTTATTTCTTTGAGTTTGAGATTTTGGTTTGACATGCTTTTAACATTTCTTTGATGCTCTTCCATTCTTTTCTTCTCTTCTCTTTCTCTCTTCCTCTTCCAATGGCCATCCCCATCACCTCCATGACCCATGCATTTATTTCCCATGCAATGCCATGGCCATTCATGCCCATGCACGTAGGATTACCCACTCTTCCCGAGTAACCGGCGTTACATGCGCCTTCCATGGCATCAACAACTTACATCCACTATAACCTTGGACATGACCAACATTCTCAAGGCGTGGGGGATCAATAACCTCACTGTTCATGCCAGAAGATATCACGAGATTCGCCTCGATTGGGTGGCTCTCGGGGCATTAATCGAATTATGACACCCTCAAACCCATACATTCCTCTTCAAAACTTTTGAAGCCACTATTTTATTGGAAGAGGTTGAGGTTTTACTAGGTTTGAAGCGGATGAAGCGGGGCGCGGAAGATGAGATGGCGGTCATGCCACGGAGCTACATGAGCAGGGGAGTGCTGGAAAGCTTCATGGACGTGAGGGATGCTCAAAATGTCCGAACCGATAAAGGTATCAACTTGCAAAAGATGGCAGCCTGGACCATGAAGGAGTTGCCACGGGCAGGGGATGGTGAGAGATTGGAACAGGTAATGAGGGGATTTGCCATTTGCGTGGCGGGCGTGCTCCTCTTCCCCTCGATTGACAATACTTTGGAGAAGGACCAACTAGGTGCGGTGTGTGCCATTTGGGAAGGTAAGAGGTTAGGACCGGCAGTGCTAGCCTTCCTCTATAGAGGACTTACGGCTGCGAGCTTGGGTAGGCCTCCATATGATTCTATGCTTTTATTTACCTGCTGGACTGACCTACACATCAAGTTTGATGTCAACAATGAAGTTTCTAGCTCGTCCCGTATCTTTTCCAAGAGTCCGCTTAAGCATTTGGACAACATCATCAGCTTGGAAGGGCGCGTGGCAAACCGGGTGCCACAACTTAAAATGCGGGCGGATTGGCGTGATTATTTCTGAGACATGCCTGGGAGCGCGTTTACTTTTATTCTAGCGCCACTCTTTACCAGGGACCTGCGGACCAGGCTAGCACCTAGTGTGGATCTGCGATTGATTGGAGCATCCGAGTTTGTCCTTTATAATCCACACCGTTGCCTCTTTCAACTTGGGCATCCACGACGCGTCTTTGAAGGGCCATCTCACCTCCTGCCAATTAAACGGCGCGACATCGGAACAAATAACTGTAACTCCCCATATAAGAATATGTTAAATGGACTAAATCAGTAGACTACCAACAACCCGGACTAGTCATTTTCAGAGCTCGAGCAGGAAAAGAACTCTGAAGTTAAGCGTGCTCAGTTGGGAGTAGTCCCAGGATGGGTGACCTTCCTGGGAAGTCTACCAACTGGCACAGTTGTTGGGCCAGTTTGCTGGTTGGGTCGTCACAATAACAATGGTGAAGAGTTGAATACTATTAAAGCATTGTGGAAGGTTTGCTCCTTTAGGAGGCCGGACCCAAATGTAGAGGAGGTTGAGAAAGATTGGATGACTTATGTACGGGAGCTTAAGAAATTGTGGCCCAAAGTGGCTGTCTGTAAGCGACGTGATTGAATCCTTAATGAAAATGCAATCGCTTCCTTAACACGGCCATAAATGTCCCTTGAATGTGATTGTTTCATCCAAACTGCTTGAAATTTCTCCTCAAAATGAAACCTCGGGTGGACATTTTGAAACGCATCCAATGCAGAATTCGCGGATAGCTGATTTATCAGCGTCCATTATAGTCGCCGCCTTTTACTTGAATCGCGTCCTTTGACCCCGACGCATTTCCAATTGTTCTTTAAATTTTCAAAAAATGTGCACCTCAGAGTCCGCGCCAAGTAATTATGACTCTCTGAATCGCGGTGGCTCCCTCGGACACTATTTATAGCGACGGCTCAGATTCGCATCCGTAGTAATGGACGCGTCCAAATTTTCAAAAAATGTGCCTAAAAGTCTGAGCCGAGATAATGATGGTTTTTCTGAATCGCGGCGGCCCTGGCGGACGCAATTAAGAATGACGGTTCAAATTCACAGCTTCTTAAGTGGATGCGATTCCTAAACCTGTCCGAGGCTATCAAACTCCCGGGGGCTTGACCGTTCGGCTCTTTTGCTTCTCCGGTGAGCCTCCCTTCTCTCGAGCTCTCATCTCCCTCTCATCTCTGGTCTCTCTTACTCTCTCATCTCTCACACTCTCTCTCTTGCCTCTCTTGCCCGGGATGAAGCGGTCGGCTAAGCGGCACGGCGAGGGGTTGCTGTCGACGGAGGAGACGGCGGCGACACTGGCGCCGGAGGCCTCGGGGACGAGCGAGATGGTGGCGGAGATGCTCATCGCCCCCGGCGAACTGGTGATCGTGCCAGTGGCGGAGGAAGATGAGGTGGCACCGACGGGGGGAGATGGTGGCACGACATCGATGGACGAGGAGGAGGTGGCGCCGGAGGATGATTGGGCGGCACGGAGGAGAGGGCGACTCTGCCGGGAAGTTCCTCCACAACTGGAGACGGTAAGCAGCCCTAACTTTGCTCTTTGGATTTTTGAGGAGAGGAGCAGGGGAGGGACCATCGGCACTGGGGAAGGAGAGCGGGTGAATCGCGTCCACTACAGGGGACGCGGTTCACACGGTTGAATCGCGGCCACTAAAGTGGACGCATTTCAAAACTTGAACCGCATCCCCTATTTTGGACGCGATTCAAAGGGCTGCCTGAGGGGCAGAATTCTCGGCCTGATTTTGCACAATTTTGACTCTTGGATGTGTTTAAACTTATTTTTTGCTTACTTGTGCTTTGCAGGGTATAATGAAGCCGAGGACGATGTGGCCCCTCATGCTGGCAGCTTATCAGGGGATCCCGGACTTCCAGAGGGAGAGAGTCTGGGAGATGGGCTTCGGGCCGATCTTGGAGATCGAGCCCTTTTTTGTGGACAGCCCCCTGATCTAGGCACTGAGGGAGCGGTGGGACAGAGTGAGCCGGGCCTTCCTCTTCCCTTGGGGGAACATGGTGTCGTCCCTGGAGGATGTGGCTCAGATCACAGGGCTGAGAGTGGATGGGGAGGCAGTGACGGGGGTCACTTATGCAGACTACACAAAGTTCGCACAGGACCTGTTGGAGTTGGGCCCCCAGGGTGACGAGCTCGGTGACCGGAGGATGGTCGGGCGAGTAGCATTGTTGGAGAGCCTGGGCCTCAGGGGGGTGAGGCAGAGGGCAGAGGAGACGCTACCGGAGTTCGTGCAGCGAGCGGCGGGGTTGGCGCGGGCGGTGTATGGCCAGGACCCGGACGACGAGGAGAGGGTTGACAGAGACCTGCGACGGTTCTTGCTATTCTTCCTCAGCAAGATGCTGCTCACCACGAAGGGTGATGGCATCCACTGCCGATTCTTGGAGCTACTGGAGGACCTGGAGAGGGTCAGATAGTATGCCTGGGGTGCGGCCTTCCTGGCCCACACCTTCGCCGACCTCTCCAGCGGTATCGGGAGGGAGACTATAGTGGGCGGTTTTGCGCCCTTCCTTCAAGTACGACCCTCCATTTTCGAACTCCTTTTTAATTTCTGCACTTAAATCTCTGCATTTTGAATTGTTTAGTCAAGACTAATCAGTTGTGTGCATGCAGGTGTGGAGTTATTACTACATTCCCTTGGGCCAGGTGACCCAAATATGCCTAGACACAGTGCCCCTCGCCCCGAGGTGGTTGCCGGTGGTGACGACAGCCACCTACTCCTTCCAGCTCGACGTCCTCCGTCGAGACCTCCGGAACTTCCTGGCCCTCCTGGTATGCATTCTACACTTTTATTTTATTCCTTCATGCATTTAGTATGAATTATCATGTGACTAACTCAATGCATGTGTGCAGGTCATGTGGCAGCCCTATGTGGGCCAGGGTGAGGGTGATTAGCCGTGGGTCGAGAGTGGCCGACCGGGACCTTTAGGTCCATTGCCTGAATGAGATTGAGCCACTCCAGCTCTGGTTGGCTGCCCGTACCCTCGGCCTACATCAGGCGTGGCACGAGGAGACCGAGCCCCGGGGAATTGGCAGGAGGACCGGGGGAAGGCGAAGATGGTGGAGTGGCGTCTCCGCTTCCCTGAGCAATACACCGACTGGCAGCGTGGCGGATAGCTCATGGAGTCGAATGCCACCGACAGCCTAACCTACCCCACCGTTTCCAGGAGGAGCATGGGGGCCGCGACCTCATGAGGCCTGCCAGGGTATGCACCTTTGACATTCACTTCTTTACGTGATATGGCATGATTTTGGAAATGGGATTTTATCAATTTGAAAATTTTATGTTTCTTTTATCATGTTTCTCATGGATGCATATTGCAGGTTCAAATCCCGTCGAATGCTACACGAGCGATAATGACGAAAGTTGAATCGGCGATTTACATAGCGCAGGCGTGCCAGTCACCGAAGTGACAAAAAGTGTTTTGCCTCCGAGAGTCGGAGAGCTTTAGGTCTATTGTGCGCACCGTTTGACTTCGTCAAACGAAAGTGAGTGTCGGGTCCTGGACCAAAATCCAGCCGTTGCCTAAACGCAACGACTTTAATTACATCCCTCTGAGAGGAAAAACCCTTGATTAATCTCCAGAATTGAAAGCCTCGTGGCCTAAAGCGGAGACATCCGATGAAGGTGTGAAATGTAACTTAAATTTGAGCAGAATGTCTATTCAAAACTATTTGATCTTTTAATTGGTCAATTTCTTTGGATCTCTTTGTCTATTTGTTCATTTGTTTCTTTTATTATGAAATGGTTTTCAATGTGTTCCATTTGAGACATGAGATGATCTATTTGTCCTTTTGTTGCTTTTATCATGAAAAAGCTTTAATTTGTCCTTTTGTTCTTTTAAGGCATGTAAACATGAAATAATCTATTTGTCCTTTTGTTTTTTTTATCATGGAATAATTTTTTTATTTGCTCTTTTGTTCTATTTGAAGCATGCAAGTTGTAGTTCTGTTTGCGATTCGGCGCTGCTTGGTCATTGAGTGGCCAATCGGCAGCACAGATGCATTAGATTCGGCGAGGCATGTAAGTAGCACGGCAGACAACGAATCGGCGAGGCAGAACTGAATCGGCGGGACGGGTATGGTCCATTTGGCAGGCCACATGCAGACAATGAATCGGCAAGGCAGAATCGAATCGGCAGACCACGACTGAATCGGCCAGATGTAGAATCAACAGGACAGATAGCAAATCGGTGGGATGAAACTGAATCGGTGAACATGACCGAATCGGCGGCCCAGGTTGAATCGGCACCCCGCTGAAGTACCCTTGAATCAATTAAATCTTGAGGGTTTCTTTTCAAAGTCCCATGTCGATTCGACCTTCGCAGTGAAAATTCGGCAGCATCTCCCCTTATCATGGTTGATAGGGGAGAGCGCGGTACACATCCACCATGAATGGAGATGGCACCAAAGAGGGAGTATATGCCGAAGGACGACATAACCCCAATGGCACACGACGTCGACTCCCAAGGCATGCCTCTGAGGAGACCGGATAATGTCATGACCACAAAAAATCCAAGGGGGGCGAATGAGTGACATGTGAACCCATACATCCGGACATAGACATTGCATTGTCCAACCCGGGGGTTTGGATGTGTCTTTTGTCGATCCACTATCTCTTTTCTTGGTCTGAACCGCATTGAGCATGGCTTTGCTTACATGATTCAGCGAAGGGTGTGCACTGTCAGCCGAATCGGCAGACTGCTTCCCAGCCTGGCCGAATCGCCAGAACCGGTTCCAGACCACTCGAATCGGCGAAAGAACCTCCTCTTCATGGGCCATGAACAAAACTGTTCAATCTGGTCATGCCCATGGCAATGGGGCGATTATGGGCTTGAAATGGGCTTGGTTGGGCTGTTGGTACGGAGGTGCTAAGCATGGGGGCATGAACATTGGCTGTTCAACCCCCATGGCTAGCGAAGGGACATGCCCCAAAACTGCAATACCCATGCAGATTTATGTTTGAGCAGTGCAAGATGCTCATCAAAATGGGGCTAAACAGCGGATAAACACATGTTTGAGGGGAGCTCGCATAGGGCCCATTAAGCTTCAATGCTTGAGGCGCTGAAAGGGGCATAAGGAGAGAGGAGATTCCATACTCCCAAGCCTCATTTATTGAGGTGTGGAGAGCCTAGGATGATCTCATATGGGGTATGTGAGAGAAAAGGAGGACTTCTCCACAAAGAAAAGCTCCCTTCCCATAACCCCTCTTGCCTTTTTGAAGAGGGCAAGAAAAGCTTAAACTAAAGAGGGTATGCTGAAAGGAAGGGAAGTAATAAATGCACAAAGACAAAACATTCACATGAAAGGGAGAGAGAAGAATATGCGAATAATGTACTCCTATGAAAGGGAAAGGAGAAGAATATGAATTTCAAAGAAAGGGGAGGAGGAAAAACCCAACGTCACACCCTCTCTTCTCCCTCCTTTTGACAAGACAAGACCAAGAAAAAAAAAGGAATGCCCTCTCTCTCTATTCTCTCTTCTCTCTTCACCTTTTTTCCTTCTATTCTCCTTGGCTTTTCCTCTTGCTTTTTCTTGCAGGTTGCTCATGGGAGCTCCTAGAGATGAGAACCGCAGTAGACCCTCCCTTCCTCCTGGAGAAGAAGACCAGCACCTCTTTTTTCTCCTCCCACCCAGAGACCCCCCTTTTTCTTTTAGAAAAACTTCTAGAAGCCTTTTTACCCCCCCCCCCCCCCCCCCAAAAGGGCCCAGCTAGCCCCTGCCTCACCTCTTGCGCATGGGCACTTTTTGCCATTTTTGGAAGGGCCTTTTGGGAGTTGTTGCATTCTCCTAAGCTCACCTCCCTGCATGGGGTGAGATGGGCTTTTGCTTAGTGGGCCTTTTTGGGGCCTCATATGTGGGCCATTTTTGGGTGTATTTTTGTCCATTTAGAAGGGTGTTTAGAGGTTGGGCCGGCCATGTAGGAGGGCCCATTAAGAATTTTGAGGTGTCCACAAATGCCCCCCACCCGTGGGTGGTGCGAGAGGACACGCGAAGCGGCATCCGTGGGTGCACTTTTCGCCCTTTGATTGTTTACATTAACATAGGCAGGTCTTTGGACTTGTTGCCGTGCCAATGGTCTGATGGTCTGTTTGTAGTCTCTTGCCTCTACCTGGTGATATTATCCGCGGACGAAGGACGCATGTCACTCTTGGTGGGCAATTGGGGTCTCTTCACCCTTCAATTTCCTTTTCCTTAAATTGCCATGATCTGGCAGAGTCGGCACGACTCAGTGCGATTTGGCGAGATCCACAAATCGGCTGGGGGTCTGCTACTCGTGTTGATTCGGCGCGGGTAGCGCGATTCGACAGGCTGTGTTGAGCTGCCATGGCGCGCATCGAATCGGCAGGGCCAACGGTCTGGCAAGGCTCCCGAACCGGCACTTGGGCGGCCCGTGTGCGAACCGGCGGCGTCGCCTCGTTTCCCCCCTTTTTCTCCTCAAAAGACGCGCCATGCCCTTTTCTTCTCTTTTGACCTTCTCTCTCTTCCGGGCTTCTTAGGGTGCACGTCTCCCTCTCTCTCCTCTCCATCTTCCCCTTCTCTTCTTCGGCAGTGGGATGGGAACGCAGCGGCAACGGTGTGCGGCGCGACGGCGAGCACAAGCACGGCGGCAGAGCGAGGCGGTTGCGTCAGCGGTGGAGCGCGACGACATGAAGCGGGCACGCCGGTGACGAAGCACGACTGCGAGGGTTTTCACGAGGCGGTGAGGGCTCACCGCGTGGGCGATCGAGCGTGATCGTAGTGACTGCCAGGGCGGCAGTGTACCGGTGACGACGAACGGAGGCGCTGGCCGTGGAGCGCACTGCGGTAGGGTCTTTTGGTGGTGAGGACTAATGGGCGTGGATTCCACCCGCGTTAACGACCGAGGGCAAACGCGGCTTCTGGCGAGGGGGCGACTGACGGCCAGGGCACGGGCGGCGCACGCTGTAGTTGTCTAGTGGTAGGGCATCGGCGAGGGCACTGGCCCACTTGTGGGGTTTCTTTTTTTTTTTTGCTTTCCTTTTCTATGTGTGTTTGGTTGTAGCGCCGGAGAGGGGTCCCCGTGGCGCCGGGTGTGGTTCTGGCCGGAAGCCAGAGACGGGTATTGGCGGGGTAATGGGTGTAGGGCTTGCATGCCCGTCTCCTCCCCGTTGTCTTTTCTACATGGGTGATCAGGGCCGAAAGGGACCAGGGCGATGTAGCTTTTGAGGCCATGGGGAGGCCTTCTTGTACAAGGGCGCTCGTTGTGCGTGTGTAGGGCTCGGTGGTACCACCCCTATCCAAGAATAATAGGGAAGAGTCCAGTAGGTCCTAGGGCCGCTAGGGGACTGCATGGGGAACATCCCCAGTCCGAGGTTTCGCCCCCCTCCCCCTTTTTTGTTTTCTTTTCTTTTTGTGGGGCCCATCTCGAATCGGCGGGGCTTCCACCGGTGCGGACCTTGTCCTCGTGCTATCGTTTCAGGTAGCGAATCTAATTAAGGGTAGCTCCTAACCCGAAAATCACTATAGGGCAGTGGCGATCTTAGATAGCTTCAGTAAGGCCCAGAGCCTTTAGGGGACTGGGGAGAACGCCCTAGGTCCGAGGTCTCTTGCTTCCCTTTGTCGGTGGGGCCCACTTCGAATCGGCGGGGTCCCCACTAGTACGGTCTCTTTCCATGCACCAACACTTTAGATGGCGGGTCTTTTGACTGTAGCTAGGCACTGGGCCGCTCATCCCTTGTAGGCTGGTCCTCGGGGTAACGGCGGTTCCCGGAGAGCCATTTGACATGCTCGCATGTCCTTGTTTTGGGCCGTCTCGCCTTAGTGCGTGGATGAGTACCTGCTGAACCCCCCCACTTGCATGCTTGACAAGGGGAGGTGCTGCTGAAATTTCATTTGATTTATGCGTCTGTTCAACCTGTTGACGTGGCTTCTTTTCTTTGTAGGAGTCATGGCTACCCAACCTTCTGCTGGCAGCGTAGATCGCTTAAAAGATGTACCATTGGTATCGTGGGAAGATTTCCCCAGGCTGAACCAGGGCTATGACAGGATTGCTATGGTAGCTGAGTCTTCAGATGATGAAGCCGACACCATGGACGAGTCGAGGCTTGACCTTAATTCAACATCACCTTCTTTTGCCCACGATGGGGACTACAAAATTGATCACCCCAAAGATAAGCACCTGTTGCAGTTTCTTCACTCTTACGCCCTGGGCGTCAAGAGGGACATTTTCATGGTTTAGGATATAGAGGCAGTCATACTAATGGAGAGGGACAGCCTGGCCAACTGCATCCCTCGTTCCGAGCCTATTTATCAAATTGGCGAGCCTCGGCGGCAGGCTCCCGTTTTGGGGTTGGGAGATTTAAATCCTACAGATAACAGGCTCACCCGTGCTCCCACATTCATCCCAGCGAGGTGAGATACTTCAGCAGGCCGTGTAAACAGAGAACGACCATCTTTTGGGCTATTCTTGTGTCCATCGAAGTGGGGTTATCGAGATGAACCCTTTCTGCTGGACTGTTTGGCCATCCGCTTCAAGCATCAAGTAGCAGCGGGCTGGTTCAGAGATTTGGGGCAGCAGATGCCCATCATTTCCGTGCCTTTGCTGTAGAGGCTGCTGAATTTGTGCTCCAGCATTGTGCACCACTTTTGATGACTGTGGGCGTCTATCACAGTGTATTTGCGGCCCGTTATCAGTATCCCTTATCCAAAGGCCTTTGTTGTGGACTAGCGGAAGTCTTCATCCCGAAGTTCAACACATTTTATACGGCCGAAGGGGAGACTTCGTTGGATTTGTGGAGTTTACATCAATTGACTGGCCTGCCTATTGACGGGGAACCTTATGAGGAGGTGTGTCTCCCGGACATCATAAAGGACAGGACCGGTGGGGAGCAGCGGTATTCTCTGGGGTATTCATACAGGTACCTCATGAAAGCCTACCGCCACCTCAGTCTCTCTCGCAACACTGGCCGGGCCAAGCAGAAAAGGGAGTGAACAAAGGTTAGCATTCACATATGGCCAACTTATTTCTTTTCCACTGAGCAACGCTATGAAGACTTTGCTTGTGCTGGTGGGGTTGCCGCGACGAAGAACCTGGGCCGCCAAAAAGTGACTCTTTCGACTTCACTTTTGAGGGGCCGTGTCTCGGGGCCGAACCCTATCGGCGTTGACCCGCACACTCATGGTGGGGCCTATTTGGCATATTGGATTTGTTCTTTCGCTCTGCCTGTGGGCGACGAGACCATTCTCCGCCGTGAAGTCGTATATCCAGCTTGTCAAATGGCCTGGGGAATGAGGCTGTCTTTATGCCCAGCAGCCCCTTGCTTGATATATCGCTCTCTTGGCGAACTACACCGCCGTTTTGTTCCGCGGCAGCATCGTGTGATTGGGCCCTGACATTTTCTTAGCGCCTGGGCCTGCGGTCTATTGCCGGAATTCGCTCCAAGGTCCCTTCAGTCCCCTGGGCTATTTCCGAGGATGTTGGAGTTTGAAAGTGCAGAGCCCCAGTCTACTTCTGCACAGCTGTTCGATATCTGGGGAAAATTGACGAGTATTCCAACTGACTCTCCTGGCACCATCCATTTTTCGCATCTGGCCAGTCACAGTAGTCCATTGGTCAACCGCTACCGGGAATGCAGCGACAGCACAGTTGAAGAATATGTGCACCCGACCAGCAAGCAAAAACTATGGCGGAACACCTCGGCCAAGCCCGTTAAACTGATAACGTACTTGATCCGAGTCCGCCTCCCGCGAACGGGCCGAAGTCTCGCAAGGGATACCAAACCACAGTCTGTGTAAACACAAAGGAACACACCATTTCATATATATATTTAACAAGTTTACATAGCCATATTTCCACAGAACTGAAAGAAAGTACAAGAGCCTGGGGCATACCCCGAGGTACAACTAAAGAAAGTAAACAACTAACTACACTGCCGCTAATACACTGCACTACTGAGACTACACTGTTGGAGCTGCTACAACACAGCTGGAGGTACCGACCCTGCACCGCTACGACGCGGCTCTGAATTGGACGACGGTCGAGAAACATCCTCCTCGCTCTCACCTGTGGGGTAGGGGTGAGCCTCGCTAGTCACTGGCTCAGTAGAGAACTCCCCAAACACCGAGCAAAACCAAAACATAGGTACGAAAGCAATAAACAGTACCAACAATTTATAGAACAGCTAAGCAGGATATGAAAGCTGTAAAAGTACTCACCGTCTGTCGACTACGAAAAACAACTGTAATAATTAAACGGAAAACCAGTACAAGTGTACAAGCTAAAGTAGAGACTACCAAACACGAGCCACGTGAACTGGTTTGCGACACCAGAGACTGACTCGGACAAGCTAACACAGGTCTACCTCTCAGTCTCGCAGCCACGAACGAAAGGTCTAGCTGCCGCTCCACGTGAAAAGGTCAAGTAACTGTGGAGACCAACTAAACACCACCACCTGCGGACCACACGGTCACAGGCCCATGCCTAGCACCTCCAGAGACCCTGGCCCGGGCTTGCTAGAGTGAGGCACTGGAAAAGGACTAGCTGGGGACCAGTGTCGACTACTGGTGTTCGTACCACCAACTACGAGCGCGCTACAAGTGACTAAAGACAAACACAAGTGTCACTGTCCCACTGTCGTCTTTCCCTCAGCCGGACGTACAACACAAACACAGGAGTGAGGGTGTCCAGGTCAGACGACAGAGACCTCGATGGTACAACACCAGTACTGGGACAAAGCCCCGAGCTGACAGTCTGGTTCACAAAGAACCTGGGGCACCCAACTGGAGAGGTAACCACGGTAGGCGTCGTACTACTTGCCACGTACACAAAACCACGTGCACGTCACACACAAACCACGTGAAGTCTCATGTAAACCGCGTGCACTAGTAGTCCACTACACGTGAACACCACGTAAACACGTAAAGAACCAGCCAACTGCGTACCCAGTACGCTAGTCTCAGAAACCACGATCACTGGGTGCACCACAATTATCGTTGCACCACTCGATAACAAAAATATCTAATATAACAACAATTTCATAATAACATGCTGGCGGCAACATCGACTGCCATCGATGGGGTGTAAACGACAAGGTATATAGCCGTTAAGCTCCCAGCTGAAGAACCTGGCGTCAAACGATGTTGACGCTAAGATCTTCGGCCATCAACTTCACAGAAACCCTGGGCTGATACCTCAGGTATTCTCAGCCCTAAAACCAATAGAAAAACATGAGGAAACACTTCCTCTAACATGCATGAATCCTAATCAACTCGAAAAAACATGTTTCCATTGTTAAATTGCTCAAACCACCCATGTACCCCGCATGGATACTATTACCCAAAAACACAATTATCATGCAGATTCATACTTTCCAATTGCATTATCACAACCTATAGGAACTAAAGGGATCATTCCCTGCCTCAATACGCACTTAAACCTCCTAAGTTCTCCCGGTCCACACCGAACCCTCCGCGAGCTCCTACGTCAATTACACCACGTTCCGGCGTTTGCTTGGCCGATTCGTCACCGTCTCGCGTTCCACGTTCCTCCAATTATCCTTATACAACTCTTGGAAGTAGTGGGGAAGCAAGGGGCATGAAAACAGGGCAAGGGAGAGGGAGAATGGAGTGAGGGAACTGTCCTCGGGCAGACCTATATTCTGCAGGTCGCACAGGTTGGCGTCAACAAGGCCGTCGCCAATCAGACCGCCAAGGTTAGATGTCCATATCCCTTGTCGCCAAGTTCATACAGTAAACGTCAATATACATAGACGCCAATTAGTCAACGACCACACCTGGCCGTCAACCCTTACTTAACTGCAGCAGGTCCTGTCGCCAAGTTTATACATGGCCTTCCATATAAAGCTTCATACGGTGCCATCCCAAGACTGGTATGATAACTATTATTATAGGCAAACTCAACCATTCCTAAATTGATGCTTCCAGTTACCTCCCCAAACTAAACAACAAGCTTGCAACATATCTTCAATCGTCTGAATAGTCCTCTCTGTCTGACCATCTGTTTGGGGATGATAAGCGGAGCTATATCTCAGCTCAGTACAAATTACTTTTTGCAAACTTCTCCAAAAACCAGAAGTAAATCTTGGATCTCTATCAGACACAATAGTCTTCGGAATACCATGTAATGGAACAATTCTTTCAACATAAATTTTTGCTAATTTATCCACTGTCCAAGACATACTTACTGCCACTAATCTGCATACCTTAGTTAATCTGTCAACAAATACCCATATTCCATTATGTCCGGAACCTGATCTTGGTAAACCTGCCACAAAGTCCATGGCAATATCATCCCATTTCCACTGTGGAATGGGTAACGGTTGCAATAAACCTCCAGGCTTCTGATGTTCTGCTTTAATCTGTTGACATATAGCACATCTTGCAACAAATTCTGCTATTTCCTTTTTCATATGAGGCTACCAGAGATGCTTTCTTAAATCGTGGTACATTTTAGTACTACCCGGATGGATAGTGTACCTAGATTTATGAGCCTCTTCCAACACTCGCTGCTTCACTTCTCTTTCTGCTGGAACAAATAACCTGCCTCTGAGCCTAACCACACAATTATCATCAATGGTGACTCCTTCCATTTTTACAATTTCAGCTAAATTTACATCTATTTTTTTAGCCTCAACAATCTGCCAATACAAGGACGGCTCTACAACACTAGCAGCTAGTACTGCCCGTTGCTGACTACTGGGCACATACAAGGAGTTCTCCACTATCTCTTCATACAGCTTCCACTCTTTGATCATCATCAGATTTATATATGCCTTTCTGCTCAAGGCATCTGCTACAACATTGGCCTTACCCGGATGGTAAGCCAAACTGAAATCATAATCTTTCAAATATTCAATCCATCTGCGCTGACGAAGATTTAAATCCTTCTGCGAGAAGATATACTTCAAGTTTTTATGATCTGTAAAGATCTCAAATCTCTCACCATACAGATAATGCCTCCACATTTTCAAGGCAAACACAACTGCTGCCAATTCCAAATCATGAGTGGGATAATTCTCCTCTGTCGGTTTCAATTGCCTGGACGCATATGCTATCACTTTGCCATGCTGCATAAGCACTGCACCAAGTCCTCTCCTTGAAGCATCTGCATATACCACAAAATCACCACTTCCTGCCGGTAATGCCAATATGGGTGCTGTTGTAAGCCTCTTTTTCAATTCTACAAAACTTTTCTAACATTCATCGGACCACACAAAAGGCACACCTTTCCTAGTCAATTTGGTCATAGGTGCCGCAATCTTAGAAAAATCTTGTATAAAGCGCCTATAATAACCTGCCAATCCCAGAAAACTTCTAATCTCAGTAATTATCTTAGGCACTTCCCATCACATCACTGCTTCCACTTTACTTGGGTCCACTGCTACTCCTTTAGCTGAGATAACATGACCTAGAAACTGAATTTCTTTCAACAAAAATTCACACTTATTGAATTTAGCAAACAACTGGTTATCCCTTAACAATTGCAGGGTAAACCTCAAATAAGCTGCATGCTCCTCTTCAGATGCTGAATAAATCAGAATATCATCTATAAAGACCACAATGAATTGGTCCAAATACGGATGAAAGATTCTATTCATCAGATCCATAAAACTTGCAGGAGCATTGGTCAGCCCAAATGGCATAACCACAAACTCATAGTGACCATATCTGGTTCTGAATGCTGTTTTATCTATATCCTCCTCTTTAATTCTCAACTGATGGTACCCGGACCTTAAATCAATTTTAGAAAATACCTTTGCTGATTGCAACTGATCAAACAAATCATCTATCCTCGGCAACGGGTACTTATTCTTAATGGTCACATCATTCAACTTTCTATAATCAATACACATACGAAAACTTCCATCTTTCTTTTTCACAAACAATACCGGCGCTCCCCACGGGGAATGACTCGGTCTAATAAACCCTTTCTGCAACAGCTCTTCTAATTGCTTTTTCAATTCTTTAAGTTTTGTTGGTGCCATCCGATATGGGGCTTTAGAAATCGGCATGGTACCTGGCAGCAACTCAATGGTAAAGTCCACCTCTCTATGTGGAGCTAAACCAGACAAATCTTCAGGAAAAATATTAGCAAATTCCCTTACCACGGGAACTGCTTCCACTGACTGACTAGCTTTTACCAGACTTACCGAGGCTAAATAAGCCACACATCTAGCATTTATCAACTTTCTAGCTCTAATTGCAGAAATTAGAAACTTAGAGGTATAAAAAGGCATACCTTGAAATTCAAATATTGCACCATTAGGATGACAAAACCTGATCATTTTCTTTCTGCAATCTAGCATTGCTCCATAACTCTCAAGCCAATCCATACCCAAAATAATATCATAATCTGTCAACTGCAGGGCATATAACCGACCCGGCATCTGGTTCCCTTCAATCATAACAGGAGCTTCATCTATATAGCTCGAAGTGAGCAGGAACTCACCCGAGGGAACCTCCACTACTAACTCACAAGACTTTTCTTCTAAAGGATGAGCCATGCAATCCAGAAATTCTTCAGAAATGAAAGAATGAGAAGCACCCGAATCAAATAAGACTCTTTCTGAATAAACATAAAAAGGTAAAGTACCTTCTATCATATTTGATGCCTTCGCCTGGGCTCGGGGGATAGCCATAACGGGCCTCTTCCTCGCTGCTGCGGTACTCCTCTGCCACGACCTGCCTGCGGCTGCTGAGACTGCTGAGGCTGCTGCTACTGCTGCACACCTCTTCCATACCCATACTCTCTTGGATAGGGGCAATTGCGGATCAAATGCCTCGGCTGATTGCAATTATAACATCTATACCCTGGTGGAGTAATGGGCTGCCTGGCAGTACTCTGCTGCGACTCCTCCACCTCTGGCCTACCACGACCTTGCTGAAATTGCTGACGACCTCCCCATCCTCTTCCTTTTCCTTTAAATGCTTGCTTCAATTTCTGGCCCCATTTACCAAAGCCTGATGAAGAAGGTCCTGCTAGTGCTTTACCCTTACTCGCACCCACTGACTGCTGCGGTAGCCGAAAACTACCTGAGCCTGACTCGCCCACCTGACGAGTCCGAATAGACCTCTCCAACGTAGCTGCCCTCTGAGCTGCTTCTTCCACTGTCTTACACATGAGAGGTACTATTGCATCCTGCAACTCCACTCTCAAACCTCTAATAAAATACTCAACCGTCATATTATTATCCGATACTACATAAGGCGCATATCGGCTAAGCGCCATAAACCTCATCTGGTACTCTAAAACTGAAGAGTTACCTTGCTGGAGTATCCGAAACTGCTCTCTCTTCACTTGCTGCACTTGAATCGGAAAGAATGTATCATTAAATACATCAAGAAATTCCGACCAAGTGATAGCCTCTTCTGTCCTACCTGCGAAGGTGGTCTGCATTTTCAGTCGCCACCATTCCAATGCAAAACCTCTCAACTGATAGGCAGCTAACACAACTTTATCTGCTGCTGGACATCTCATGGTCGCAAAGACCCTTTCAATCTCATGGACCCAATGTTCCACTGTATCTGGATTCGGCCCTCCTGAGTAAGTAGGCGGCTGCAATCTCAGAAATTTCTCAACTTGCATCACTGGTTCCTCTGCTAATAACGCTGGTGGTGGTGGTGGTGGCACAGGTGCTACAAAAGGCACCTCCACTCTTGGAGGAACTGGAGCAATAGGTACAGTCTCTCCACCCCCAGGTGGCACTGCAACTGGTGGTACCGGCGCCTGCTGATCCATTCTTGCCCGAATATCCGTGAGGCTATCCCAGATTCTCTCTATCATATGCTGAGTGCTCTCCTCTAGATCATCTCCTCCACCACCCCAATCTCTTCTATCAACCATTTCAAACTTCTACATAAACAACATACCAAACAAAACAAAATAACAAATTATCAGAAACCAGGGCCCCTACCAGCAGTGTACAAAGACCGAAATAAGGCTATGTATCTTTCTAGTTCCCTTATATTAACACGGACTCCGCTCTGATACCAACTGTTGCGGAACACCTCGGCCAAGCCCGTTAAACTGATAACGTACTTGATCTGAGTCCGCCTCCCGCGAACGGGCCGAAGCCTCGCAAGGGATACCAAACCACAGTCTGTGTAAACACAAAGGAACACACCATTTCATATATATATTTCACAAGTTTACATAGCCATATTTCCACAGAACTGAAAGAAAGTACAAGAGCCTGTGGCATACCTCGAGGTACAACTAAGGAAAGTAAACAACTAACTACACTGCTGCTACTACACTGCACTACTGAGACTACACTGCTGAAGCTGCTACTACACAGCTGGAGGTACCGACCCTACACCGCTACGATGCGGCTCTGAACTAGACGACGGTCGAGAAACGTCCTCCTCGCTCTCACCTGTGGGGTAGGGGTGAGCCTCGCTAGTCACTGGCTCAGTAGGGAACTCCCCCAACACCGAGCAAAACCAAAACACAGGTACGAAAGTAATAAACAGTACCAACAATTTATAGAACAGCTAAGCAAGATATAAAAGCTATAAAAGTACTCACCGTCTGCCGACTACGAAAAAAAACTGTAATAATTAAACGGAAATCCAGTACAAGTGTACAAGCTAAAGTAGAGACTTCCAAACACGAGCCACGTGAACTAGTTTGCGACACCAGAGATTGACTCGGACAAGCTAACACAGGTCTACCTCTCAGTCTCGCAGCCACGGACGAAAGGTCCAGCTGCCGCTCCATGTGAAAAGGTCAAGTAACTGTGGAGACCAACTAAACACCACCACCTGCGGACCACATGGTCACAGGCCCATGCCTAGCACCTCCAGAGACCCTGGCCAGGCTCGCTAGAGTGCAGCACTGGAAGAGGACTAGCTGGGGACCAGTGTCGACTACTGGTGTCCGTACCCCCAACTACGAGCGCGCTACAAGTGACTAAAGACAAACACAAGTGTCACTGTCCCACTGTCGTCTTTCCCTCAGCTGGACGTACAACTCAAACACAGGAGTGAGGGTGTCCAGGTCAGACGACACAGACCTCGACGGTACAACACAAGTACCGGGACAAAGCCCCGAGCTGACAGCCTGGCTCACAAAGAACCTGGGGCACCCAATTGGAGAGGTAACCACGGTAGGCGTCGTACTACTTGCCACGTACACAAAACCACGTGCACGTCACACACAAACCACGTGAAGTCTCACGTAAACCGCGTGCACTAGTAGTCCACTACACGTGAACACCATGTAAACATGTAAAGAACCAGCCAACTGCGTACCCAGTATGCTAGTCTCAGAAACCACGAGCACTAGGTGCACCACAATTATCGTTGCACCGCTCGATAACAACAAATATCTAATATAACAACATTTTCATAAAAACATGATGGCGGCAACATCGACTGCCGTCGATGGGATGTAAACGGAAAAGTATATAGCCGTTAAGCTCCCAGCTGAAGAACCTGGCGTCAAACGATGTTGACTCTAAGATCTTCGGCCATCAACTTCACAAAAACCCTAGGCTGATACCTCATGTATTCTCAGTCCTAAAACCAATAGAAAAACACGAGGAAACACTTCCTCTAACATGCATGAATCCTAATCAACTCGAAACAACATGTTTCCATTGTTAAATTGCTCAAACCACCCATGTACCCCGCATGGATACTATTACCCAAAAACACAATTATCATGCAGATTCATGCTTTCCAATTGCATTATCACAACCTATAGGAACTAGTGGGATCATTACCTACCTCAATACGCACTTAAACCTCCTATGTTCTCCCGGTCCACACCGAACCCTCCGCGAGCTCCTACGGCAATTACACCATGTTCCGGCATTTCCTTGGCCGATTCGTCACCGTCTCGCGTTCCACGTTCCTCCAATTATCCTTATACAACTCTTGGAAGTAGTGGGGAAGCAAGGGGAATGAAAACAGGGCAAGGGAGAGGGAGAATGGAGTGAGGGAGCTGTCCTCGGGCAGACCTATATTCTGCAGGTCGCACAGGTTGGCGTCAACAAGGCTGTCACCAATCAGACCGCCAAGGTTAGACGTCCATATCCCTTGTCGCCAAGTTCATACAGTAAACGTCAATATACATAGACGCCAATTAGTCAACGACCACACCTGGCCGTCAACCCTTACTCAACTGCAGCAGGTCCTATTTTATCTGAGGACCAAACCTACACCACACCTATGCACACCACACGTCCACACCACACTGGCCTCATAATGGCCATCACAACCATTATACACATGATCCATAAGGATCCGAAAAGCACGCGACGTTACAAAAACTGACGAGGTCGGTATTGGAACCAGAACTCAGAGATTGGGCCCTGTCCATTCGGCCCAGCGTACTGACGTTCCGCTGGGGGAGCATTGTTTATTTGGAACCCTATTTCCCATTCTGGTTCAGTCGGAATTTTGGGTATGATCAGCATATCCCTTCCTCGTCTACCGAATTTGACCTGTCTGGTCGGGCTGTGGGGGGAGCCCAACTTAGGGAGAAGGCCCGCAGGTGGTGGGACTTCTTCCACCATTTTGACCTATCGACTTTTCGGGTGCCGATGCCGGGCCGTACACCCCAAGTTACACCCGAGTACGTCAAATGGTGGAATGCCCGAACCGGTTTCTATCGGGCTTGTAAAACTGATTGTTGGGATGCTGCGGAGCGCAAGATCCTGCAATTACAACCTCGGCCGGCCCTCGACATTGACAAGGAACATCTGCTGCGGTTGAAATCTGGTGATGGGAAGGCTGCTGATCGGTATTTAGAGGTGAGACTTTTCGCCAAAAAGGAGGATCCCTCCCTTTCATTGATTTTGCCCAAGGTTGCGACAGATAGTTTTCCAGAAACCCTCCGGCACCTTTACAATATCAGTTCGGAACGGCTGACCGTCGCGCATCCGTGGCCTATTGAGGAAACTATCCCAGCTATTGTATCTCAGAGTGGGGATGTAGGCACAACCTTCCCATACAGAGCATTTTCGGCACAGCCATACCAAGGCCACGCTTGTTATGAACGTACCTCCTGGTTGTTTATGCTGCTTCACATCCATAACTTAACCATGGAGGCTGATTATGAGGTGATTTTGGAGCAGGAACTCCATGTGGCTTTCCACTATGCAGACGGCTGGGGCATGGACTGTGATGGAACACCTCGGCCAAGCCCGTTAAACCGATAACGTACTTGATCCGAGTCCGCCTCCCGCGAACGGGCCGAAGCCTTGCAAGGGATACCAAACCACAGTCCACGTAAACACAAAGGAACACACCATTATATATATATATATATATATATATATATATATATATATTTCACAAGTTAACATAGCCATATCTTCACAAAAATTGAAAGAAAGTACAAGAGCCTGGGGCATACCCCGAGGTACAACTGAAGAAAGTAAACACTAGCTACACTACTACTGCTACACTGCTCTACTGAGACTACACTGCTGGAGGTACTGACCCTGCACCGCTACGACGCGGCTCTGAACTGGACGACGGTCGTGAAACCTCCTCCTTGCTCTCACCTGTGGGGGTAGGGGTGAGCCTCGCTAGTCACTGGCTCAGTAGGGAACTCCCCCAAAACCGAGAAAACCAAAACCACAGGTACAAAAGCAGTAAACAGTACCAACAATTTATAGAACAGCTAAGCAGGATATAAAAGCTGTAAAAGTACTCACCGTCTGCCGTCTACGAAAAACAACTGTAATAATTAAACGGCAAACCAGTACAAGTGTACAAGCTAAAGTAGAGACAGTCAAACACGAGCCACGTGAACTGGTTCGCGACACCAGAGGCTGACTCGGACAAGCTAACACAGGTCTACCTCTCAGTCTCGCAGCCACGGACGAAAGGTCCAACTGCCGCTCCACGTGAAAAAGTCAAGTAACTGTGGAGACCAACTAAACACCACCACCTGCGGACCACACAGTCGCAGGCCCATGCCTAGCACCTCTGGAGACCCTGGCCTGGGCCCTCCTGAGTGAGGCACTGGAAAAGGACTAGCTGGGGACCAGTGTCGACTACTGGTGTCCGTACCCCCAACTACGAGCGCGCTACAAGTGACTAAAGACAAACACATGTGTCACTGTCCCACTGTCGTCTTTTCCTCAGCCGGACGTACAACTCAAACACAGGAGTGAGGGTGTCCAGGTCAGACGACACAGACCTCGACGGTACAACACAAGTACCGGGACAAAGCCCCGAGCTAACAGCCTGGCTCACAAAGAACCTGGGGCACCCAACTGGAGAGGTAACCACGGTAGGCGTCGTACTACTTGCCACATACACAAAACCACGTGCACGTCACACACAAACCACGTGAAGACTCACGTAAACTGTGTGCACTAGTAGTTCACTACACGTGAACACCACATAAACACGTAAAGAACCAACCAACTGCGTACCCAGTACGCTAGTCCTAGAAACCACGAGTACTAGGTGCACCACAATTATCGTTGCACCGCTCGATAACATTAAATATCTAATATAATAATATTTTTATAAAAACATGCTGGCGGCAACATCGACTGCCGTCGATGGGATGTAAACAGCAAGGTATATAGCCGTTAAGCTCCCATCTGAAGAACCTGGCGTCAAACGATGTTGATGCTAAGATCTTCGGCCATCAACTTCACAGAAACCCTGGGCTGATACCTCAGGTATTCTCAGCCCTAAAACCAATAGAAAAACACGAGGAAACACTTCCTCTAACATGCATGAATCCTAATCAACTCGAAACAACATGTTTCCACTGTTAAATTGCTCAAACCACCCATGTACCCCGCATGGATACCATTACCAAAAACACAATTATCATGCATTCATGCTTTCCAATTGCATTATCACAACCTATAGGAACTAAAGGGATCATTCCCTACCCCAATACGCGCTTAAACCTCCTAAATTCTCCCGGTCCACACCGAACCCTCCGCGAGCTCCTACGTCAATTACACCACGTTCCGGCGTTTCCTTGGCTGATTCGTCACCGTCTCGCGTTCCACGATCCTCCAATTAACCTTATACAGCTCTTGGAAGTAGTGGGGAAGCAAGGGGCATGAAAACAGGGCAAGGGAGAGGGAGAATGAGCTGAGGGAACTGTCCTCGGGCAGACCTATATTCTGCAGGTCGCACAGGTTGGCGTCAACCCTAATGCCGTTCAAGGAAACCGCCACCATGAACGTCCACACCTGGCCGTCAACTCCCTATCAACTGCAGCAGGTTCTAACTTATCTCAAGACCAAACCTGTACCACACCTGCACACACCACACGTCCAAACCACACTGGCCTCACAATGGCCATCACAACCATCACACACATGATCCATAAGGATCCGAAAAGCACGCGACGTTACATGGACTCCCTCAGTCTTTACTATTTCTTATCTTCTATTGGCCACGGCGATTTGGCCATCTTTGCCGAAGACTGCTGTAGAATTAACGATGTGTGTTGGCTGATCCGAGAGGCAGCCTCCCGGGCCGAACAAAACGCACACACCTACTGGCCGCTGAGCCGGCTCTACACGAGCATAGCAGGTATACTTTCCTTTCTCTAAACCCTATTGTTTGTTATTATCTTTTCATGCTCCTTTAACCTCTTCCCCCTCCTCCCCTTTCCAGACCCCTCTGCGAGGGACCGGAGATGGTGGTACCATGAACTCATCATGAAAGTGAAGAGACCGCTCTATTTTGCTGGTGAGAAGATCTTCTTTAAGTCTCACATCGAGAAGCTGCTGGCGAGGAAGTCTAGCATGGTGACCGGCATTGCTAAGGCTAGGAGGGCCTCAAAAAGGAAGAGGGAGATGTCCCCTCTAATGCCAAGCTCTGCTGAGGGTCCGTCAATCCCCTCCTTCGAAGAATTCTCTAGCCAACGAGAGCATGCTGCTCCTTCAGGTAGTCATTGGCCTTCTTCATTTCTATTTTTGATATTCGTCTATTCGCCTTGTTTGTTTTACTGGTGGGCAGCAGATGACACTCCGCCAGTAGCAGACCTTTCTATTACGGAGCAGGACTCCCCGATGCCACTTGTAGCGCCGTTTGATGTACCCTCCCCTTCGTCGGCAGGTCAGGGTTACAACAGAACTCCGCTCATATGACGGCCATGAAGGTGTCTCTTGTCCCCCTTTCTTTGACATTTATCTGTTACTCTTTTGCCAGCTGCGGCCGCTGGCCCTCCTCATGCTCGGGCCATAAGTGAGCACCCTGCTGCAAAGACTATGGCTCGGAGGGTTAGGAAACCCTCCCGTCCCCTTAGAGTAAGCCAGCGTGCCACCGGTAGGGTGGCCCTTATGAAGATCCTTCAAGGCGGCCGAGCTATCTTAGCGGAGGAGTCCCAGAGTCCCGTTGCCATTTCTTCGGATGACTCTTCAGATGGGGATGCCGTTTGTGCTTCTCCTTCATCAAGCGATTCTTTCCGATGAAGGGAGCTTGCCCACGAAGCGAGGAAAGGAGAGGATCTCGTCCCTTGATGGCATCGAGGAGGACTCTGCAAGTAGTGCAGAAAAGTCCCCTGTTGTTAATCCTGGCTCGGACACCGCCGCTTCTCCTGAGCTTGTCTTTGTGAGCACTATCACCTTGACTCCGAGACGTAAGTTTTTCATGTATGAGAGACTTACGATATCTTTTCTGACCTTTTGCAGGACTTCGAGGGCGACCAGGATATTGACACCTCCGAGTCATTACTGACAGTTGGCGTCAATCTCTTGGCCATTGGGGGAACAGTATTAGACCCTCCATTAATTACCCACGCGCCGAGCATAATCGAGGAACCTGCCCCTGCGAGTGAAGGGAATCTCCCCCTGGTCTCTTCTGGTGACTCCCCCAACTTCCCTCGTTAGGCGCCAGACACCCAACTTGTGGATGTTGTTATTAACGAAGAAGTGGTTGTTCCTGAAGCAGCAGTAATTTTTGGCACCGCGAGTGGAGCTTTTAATGTCTCTTTGGTTAATACCGCCTCTCTTCAGCTGAGTTACCTTCCTGCTCCAAAGAAGTAGATACGAGTCTGTGGACGGACGTTGATGCGCAGGTGGATTTTCAAGTGCCGCTCACTACTGCTTCCGGGGGCACTCTTCCATCTGATATTATGGTCAGGCAGCAATTATCAGTGCTGCGTTTGATGATACAATGGAACCCGACCGTATGCTATGAAGACGTGAAGGTCGTGGCCGACCAGATGATGGGAGTGCTTATTCTCATGGGGTGCTCTTTAACCGATTGGGCAAGCCGAGTCACTTTGTTGCTTAAACTCTTGAAGCGGCGCCATCACCTCCAGAATGAATTGCCCGACCAGTTAGCTGCCCTAGAAGTGCAGCAGTTTGACTTTGAAGTGGTACTGGAACCCTTGCAGGCTGATCATGAGCACTGCCAGTCTCTTATCAAAGGGTATGATGAGGATTCGGTGATCCTAGAGGCCAAGATAGCCGAGCTGACGGCCGAACTAGATGCTGCTAAGGCCAAGCTGAATGAGCTAGCCAACTCTCGAGCTGAGCAAGAACAAACTATTGCGCTTGATGAGAGTAGGGCCGCCTTAGCAGAGAAGACATTGCTGGAAGTTCGCTCCCAGAAGGAACGCTTGAAGGAAAAAAATTTCTTCCCCCTATGTGGGCATTTTGTCGTTGGAGGAGCTGTTCAGGGACCTGCCATGAGGCTCATGTCCCAATCTATGTTCTCTCTTTGTTAGTTTTTTTTATTTACGAGGCCTCGCCTCGATCATCATGCAGTTCAACTCTATCATGTAATGAAAACGCCTTATTTTGGAAGCAAGCGTCCCCTTGTGTATGCTTCCTTATTATGTGTACATCATTCTCTTTTCTTTTCTCTTTTCTCTCTCTTTTTTTGTTCAAATTATCAGATTGAGCGTCCTTTCGGGTTTTCACCCAATCCGACCCCCTCTTGCTTTTGCCTACATGCCCTTTCGGGTTTTTGTGTAGCGGGGTACCCGATTTTGCCCCTGGCGCCCTTTACGAGTTTTCACCAAGGTCGGGTTATGGTCCTTTTTGCCCTTGCCCAATGGACAAGTCTGACGAGGCACCTCTATTTTTAGCCTCCTTTTTTTTCTTTTTTTTTGAAAGGGTGTGAGGACATTGGCGCAGTTTCCCGACGTCCTAACCAATGTCGGCTGCTCGAGCTTGTTGACGCTTCTCCATTTCGCAACCAATTGCCGGTGCGGCCTCGTGTTGCGTTGGCGTACCCGCCGGTGGGACTTCATTGCTTGAATGACGTCGATCCCTTAGGCTTGTTGCCATCGTCAGCTTCCATTGCGACTTCGGCATGTTGATGATGAAGTCGGCCATCCGGGCTTGTTGATGGTGATGTCGGCCACCCGGGCTTGTTGACACCAGCTCCACGGATTCCCCTGTCCACAAAAGATGGTAGGGATTAGACCAATTAGATAATAATCATTCATGCATGCTAAAGCGTGAAGTTCTCATTTAAGTCTTTTATCACTCTTATTATTTTTTTTTTGCGTTCAAGAAAACGTGAATTTCTTGTCTTTAGAAGAAACAATCTCCACATAGCTCATGGAGAGATGAGATGCTAACTGAAATGGAGGACTCCTTTCATTGTCATCCCTTCAAAAACCAGCGGAAATTGCGGAAATCTCATAAATTTTATTGGGACGTTTATCACCTCAGAGCCATGGTTTGGCTAGCGGTATGGCTGCCTCTTCGTTTTTTTTTTTTGCCATCCCTTCAAAAACCAGCGGAAATCACGGAAATCTCATAAATTTTATTGGGACGTTTATCACCTCAGAGCCATGGTTTGGCTAACGGTATGGCTGCCTCTTCGTTTTTTTTTTTTTTGCCATGCATTGCATGCCATTTTTTGTATTTTTTCTTTTGGTTCTTCGTCATTGGCGACCAACGTCCCTGTGGTTTAAAAGCTTAGTGTTTTATCATCATTTTTTAGTTGTTTTTTTGTTCTTTTTTTTGTTGCTTATTTTTTAGATGATGGGAGGGTTGAGGGTAGAGACTCCCTGCTGTTGCAAATGCAATAGTTCTTTTGTAGCCCAGCTCTTGATTCATCGAACAAGTTGCTCATGAGGTTGGCCACTGAAGTCCGGACGACATGCGTGATACAACTTCAGGTGTCTTCCATTGAGGGGTGGGAATTGTATTTCACCCCGATGGTTGACCAGAACATAGGCACCACCTTCATAGACTCTTTGCACCATGTATGGCCCAGTCCAATTCACGTTCAGTTTTGCTTTTGGATTGCCGGCCATGACCTCTCTTTTCTTGACCATCACCAGGTCCCCTTTCTTGAACTCACGACCTTTGACTAGCTTGTCGAAGGCACGCGCAATGCGGGCATGGTAAACTTGTATATTCTGTTGAGCTCGCAATCTTTTCCCTTCCAAATCAGAAAGTTCCTCGAGCCTTCTTTCAATATTGGTCTGATTCTCAAGAGCCAGCCCATGCTGCATGGCTACCCTGAGAGATGGTACTTCCAATTCTACCGGGACCACGGCTTCTGAACCGTACACCAGGGAGAAAGGTGAGCAGCCTGTTGGTGTCTTATAGATGGTCCGGTAGGCCCATAAGGCTTCACACATCCGGTCCTCCCAATCTCTTTTGTTGGCACTGAGTGTCCTGGCCAGCATGGTGCATAATGTCTTGTTAAAAGCTTCTGCCAGGACAATGGCTTGTGGATTATAGGGAGTGGAAGTCCTCCAATCTATTCTGTATTTTGCGGCCATTTTAGACACCTTCTGATTTTGAAGTGTGTTCCGTTGTCTGATATGATCCGGTCTGGACTTCCGAATCTAAAGATGATGTTCCGCTAGATGAAGCGTGCCACCAACTCTCCTGTTACTTCTCTTAATGCCACAGCCTCGGCCCATCTTGAAAAATAGTCCGTGATTGCTAAGATGTATTTGCACCCTGACGAGGAAGGTGGCAAAAGGGCCCACCACGTCTGTGCCCCATTGTGCAAATGACCAACTTGGAATGGTCAGATGCAGGTGTATAGGAGGTCTGATTGGAACGATCGCATGCTCTTGGCACCTTTGACATGTTTTGGCGAAATTGCCGCAATCTTCAAACATGGCTGGCCAATAATAGCCGAGCCTTTTTATTTCTATTTTCATTTTTGGCCCGGCCTGATGGGCACCAGCAGCTCCGGCGTACACCTCTTTCATAACCTTCCAAGCCTCTTCAGGTGACAAGCACCTTAGCAAGATCTTTTTCTTGGAGTCTGCCATGATTCTGAACAGAACTCCACCTCTTAACTCGTATGAGTCCTTTGTTCTAACCAATTTGATCTTTTCTTCCCTTTGTTCTGGCAGCTGTTGGTGCTCGAACCACTGTAGCTAGGGCTTTCTCCAGTCTTCTTGCTTGAACTCTTCAGCCATAGACACTTCCTCTTGGATGTTCTCTTCATTTTCAGGCTCATCCTCTATCATGCTGGGGACTTTCCGCCGATTCATGACAACAACTTCCAGCTTCTCATTGGGTGGCACTGCCAAAGAGCTGGCCAATCTTGCTAGAGCATCTGCTTGTGCAGTTCTACTCTTGCCAATGTGCTCTATTTCTATTCGGTAGAATTTTGACAGCAATCTCTTGACTTTTCGATGGTATGGTAGCAACTCAGGCTTTTTGACGTCAAACTCCCCTTGTACTTGTTTGACAATCAGCATGGAGTCGCTAAACACTTGCAGCACCTTGATATTCATGGAAAGGGCCACTTGCAAGCCGATGATTAAGGCCTCATATTCGGCCTCATTGTTTGTGCAAGGTTTGTTAATTGAACAAGAGGTGTGTGTGACCTCTCCTTCGGGCGACTTCAGGACGATGCCTGCCCCTGCCCGAACTCTTACACTGCCATATGCAGTTGCTTCTATTCTCGATGCCCCATCGAAATATAACTGCCAGGTGGCTGTTTGCAACTGGTTCACTTCGAGGATCTCATCTTCTGGTAGCTCTGTGATGAGCGGGGAATTTTCTGGGATAGGATGAGCCGCGAAGAAATCAGCTACTGCCTGCCCCTTGATTGCCTTTTGAGGGATGTATTTGATGTCGAACTACATCAATATAACAACCCACTTGCCTATTCTTCCCTTCAACGCCAGTTGGGAGAGGATATGTTTGATGGGGTTGGCCCTGGAGATCAGCCTAACCTCATGTGACAGCATGTATTGTCTCATCTTCTTGGCTGCAAACACCAAGGCTAGGCAAACTCTTTCAATTGGAGAATACCTCACTTCTGCCCCTACTAACCATCGGCTGAGGTAGTAGAGAGCTTGTTCTTTTCCTTCGTCATTCTCTTATGCTAACATAGCTCCCAAGGAGTGTTCTGTGGTTTCTATGTAAAAGAAGAGAGGGCAGCCTTTTACTGGAGCACCCAACACCGGTGGAGTATTCAAGTATGTTTTCAGTTGATCTAGGGCGTTCTGACACTCCTGGCTCCATTGAAAAGGGACATCTTTCCCCATCAATTTGTGGAAGGGATGACATCGCCCGGATAGATTTGAGACAAACCTACGGATGTAGGCCAGTCGTCCTTGTAGTGACCTGAGCTCAGTCACATTCTTTGGTAGCGGCAACTCTTGGATGGCTTTAATCGTAACAACGTCAATTTCGATTCCCCTGTATCGAACGATGAAGCCCAGAAACTTGCCACTGGATACCACGAAGGCACACTTCATCGGGTTCATTTTCAGCTCATACCGCCTCAGCCTTTCGAAGATGACTCTGAGATCAGCTAGGTGGTCTTCTCTCTTTCTAGTCTTGACTACCAGATCATCAATGTAGCACTCCACCTTTTTAGAGCAGCTCATCAAAGATTTTTGTCATTGCTCTTTGGTAGGTTGCCCCAGCATTTCTGAGACCAAAGGGCATTCTCTTATAATGAAAGATCCCTTTGGGTGACCTGAAAGCAGTGTGCACCCTATCTTGCTCGGCTATCAAGATTTGATTGTAGCCGGATGATCCGTCCATGAATGACAAGGCTTCATGTCCGGTGGTTGCATCGATCATCACTTCGGTGATTGGC
Source organism: Colocasia esculenta (assembly GCA_014218235.1). NCBI lineage: Eukaryota > Viridiplantae > Streptophyta > Magnoliopsida > Alismatales > Araceae > Colocasia > Colocasia esculenta. The sequence continues at coordinate 74,886,810 of CM024764.1, read as the reverse complement.
ACCGGGAAGTCATCTTTTGGGCAAGCCTTGTTTAGATCCCGAAAGTCTACACAAATTCTGATCTGTCCATTTTTCTTTTTGACCGGGACAATGTTTGCTAACCAAGTTGTATACTGGTTTTCTTCAACAAAGTCCACATCTATCAATTTGTCCACTTCAGCACATACCTTGTTTATCAATTCCAGTCTCATCCTTTTAGGAGACTGCTTGACCGGTTCAATTTTTGGGTCAATTGCCAGTATGTGTTGTGCCACATCGGGGTTGAGTCTCGACATTTCTTTGTAGGTCCAGGCAAAACAGTCCCGGAACTCTTTTAACAGCAGAATATACCGCTGCTTTTCTTCTTCTGGAATGAGGGCACTTAGGAAGGTTGGTCCATAATCTTCTTCTGTGACGAGGTTCACTTCCACCAGCTCATCGACTGTGGCTTGGCCACCATCTTCAAACTCTTCGGGTGCTGGCTGAAGGTCCACAAAGCCTCCTTCATCGGCTTCTGCCTCCAGCACCTCCATGTATTCTCTTTGCTGGTCTCCAGCTGACATTTTCTCTTCAGTCCTTTCTGTCTGTCGAGCCCCTCGGCTTGGATCTATTGAGATGCTTATTGTCTCTTCTTGTTCTCTTGCCTTCTCTGAGCTAGTAGAGATTGACTATGCTAACTCATGATTTCTCTCTTCTCCAGTTGTCGGGAGTGCCTGGGTGATAGGGAGCTCCATGGGAGTGCATGTGGGGGGAACTCTTGCCCCCTGGGGAGGCTGATCATTTGTGCTTGCGGCTATTGCTGATGCGTCTCTTTCTTCAGGGTAGTCATCATAAACCACCCCTGATGGGCTCTCTTCTATTTGGTTGGCTATACTGATCATGCCAACGGTATAGCTTTCTCCCAGTGACAAGCCGAGTCCTGGGTGCTGAGTGATTTTTAAAAAATCCCTTTCCATATTTGGAGGGTACCATAGTTTTCTGAACATCTCCCTTTGGCTGAGACACTGACAGAGAGGGATTTGTTGTCTTTCAGCCAGTCTAGCGACTGTGCTGGACATGTTGGGGAACCCTATGATTGGTACTAAGGGATCTCCAGTCTCTTCAGAGATTTTACAGTCATCATCCCTTCTCATTGGCTGCTCCTCAGCCGCATAGAAGACCGTGAAGCGGCCACCTAAGTGAGCTATCACCATGGTCTTCAAAGCTCTCACAGTTTGGCAATCAATTTCAGCAGCCGGCTTTATAAGGCCTTCTGGTACCAGAATGAGTCCTGGTTCCTCTTCTATTTGCCCAGCTGAATTACTTTTGCCAACTTGGGCATCACATGACTGTAGATCCACCTTTTCTGTTGGTGCGGACTCTTCAGCGGTGACCCCTGGGTAGAGCTGCAAACGGGTCGGGTTCGGAACCGGAAACACAGATTTCGGTTCCAATAACCGAAATATGATTCCGATTCCGATTTCGATTCCGATAAGAATGGTTAGTTCTGATTCCGTTCCGATTCCGATAACATTACCGGAACCGAAATTCCGATAAGATAAGGTGTTTACCATAATTTTACCTTGAGTTTATGATAATTTATTGGAATAACCGATACCGATAACGATTCTGATTATTTTTTCAATTCTTTATACCGATTCCGATAAGCTATCGGTATCATATTCCGATTCCGAAACTGATAATTTTTATCAGAATCGGGTCGGAATATCAGAATATCGGGTTCCGTTTACACCCCTACCCCTGGGGCGGCGGTGGAAACCATTCTTCAGTGATGACGATCTCTTTTCCTTTGCCCTTTTGAGGGACTTGGCTTTCTGAGAACTCCAGACTTTCTGAACGCTCCAGACTTTCTGAGTGCTCTAGATACAAATTAGCATTGAGGAGATGGCACTCATATACTTCAAATGGGTGTGCGTCGGCGAAAACCCTTTGCTCCTGCCCTTCTTTTACGTACTTAATGCACTGGTGCAAAGTTGAGGGGACTACTCCATTTTGGTGGAGCCAAGGTCGACCCAACAAAGCCTTGTAGGACGTGCCTGCATTGATCACGTGGAATTGAACTTTCATTTTGAAGTCCCCCAGAATCAAGTCGAGCCCTACGACCCCTAGAGGTACCTCGAACTTTTGGTTGAAGCCAGCTATTCTCACATCGTGTACAGAGGTGAGGTGCACATTAAAATGATATTTTTGATAGATCTTGTATGGCAAAATATTGACCGCTACTCCGGGATCTACCAGAATTCTGTTCAGGGGGAGCCCGTTCAATTGCCCCCTCATATACAACAGTCTGTTGTGAGTAGCCATGGGGAGGAGCATGTCCTCTGGGGTAAATGTGATAGACGCTGCATCGGCAACAACAGCCTCCTGCTGCACTTCTGCCAGGCAAGTCTCATACTGAGCTGGAGTTTGCAGGGCTGTGATCAGCGCTTTCCTGGTCTCTTCACTTAATGACAAGATTTCCCAAACACTAAAATGTGTCGGGATTTGCTTGAGTAGCTTTATGATCCTGCCTTCTGCTTCGACATCATCCAGCTTCAGCTTTTCTTTGTCCTTTGTGCCGCCCTTGGTTTAGAGTTCGATAATTGGACTGCTTTGCTTGTTGACGGCCTTTCTTGTACGGCTCGGGGTTTAGGCAGCGTTTTGGTTTGCTCTTCTGCTGCCAGAAACTCGGCAAACGACGGGATCGTGCCCCCGGTCCCCTCATTAGCATAAAGCCCTGGAGGAGGTGGAACTTGTACCCCTCGAATTCAGGTTCTAGGATTTTATAGGAGGGCTCCCCCCGGAAGATGATATTTTGATTGGCTGGGGGAGGATGTCCCCATTTCCTTCCGGACCTTGTTATAAACTCCATCCTTGAGGCCCCAACCTGATTGACATCGGTCAGGGGAGGATAGAATTCCTCTTCTTCATGGTGCTCCACCAAACCCAACAAAGAAGAAATAGTGTGGCACGAAAGAGCTACGGCCGCTTTCTTTTTCCTTGGTCTTCTTTTCTTTTTCTTTTGCTTTGGTTTTGTAGTCTCTTGCCCCCAGAACAGGTCCTCTTGGGGTTGAAGTTTCTCTTGTTCGGCAGATGCCTCAAGGGTCAGCTTCTCGAGCTCCTCCCATGGCACATACTCTTGTAGTCGGACGGGGTGCCTGTCCGGCTGCTCATATTCGTCCAGCTCATCAATTAGCGCTTGCAGGCGCTCAAGCGAAGGGTTTCCCCCTCTATATAATGGGAGAGGCCTTCGACGCCTTCTATTGGCGGGGTTCCTCTGGATGACGACCCTGGGCTCTATCGGGTACCATACTGGGGTGACAATTGGTGCCAGTGGCTGAGGTGTCACACCCTGGATGTGTACCTTTGGAGTTGGCTTCTTATCTGGTCTCTTCTTTGTCTTGCAGGGCACCTTTTGCCACTCTTCCCGCTCCTTGATTGGGGCGAGGATAAAGCCCTCATAGGTTTTCTCCATGCTGGCCTCGGAAATCTCTTCTGGCAATTGCTGATAGAGGGAAATCATGTTGGCTGCAGCTTGTCGAGCAGGTAGTTCATGTGGCTTGGGTGGATCAACTTTATAATCCCCCATTTGCAGTTCTCCTTTTTTGATCAAAGACTCCATGATGTCTTTGAACACATAGCAGTCTTCCAGAGGGTGCCCCAGGATCTGGTGGTATAGACAGTACCGGGGATCATCCTTTTTTACAACCTGGTCGGGTCTCTTAGGTGTTGGAAGGGTAATCTTGTTGTATTTGATACCCCAGTCAAACAACGTCTTGGTCTTTTCCTTGGGGAAGGAATTTGGCTTCCTTATCTTGTCTTGGAAAGGGATGACCTTTCTTTTTGTTCAGTTTTGTTGTTGGAGGTTCTGGCTGCCGCCTCACCTTCGTCTCTTTGCTTTTCAAAAGTTTTAAGGTCCACTGCATGCACCTCCTTCCCAGCAGGCTTCTTATCAGCTGTATTGCTCTTTTGACTTGTGAATGAATTGGTGGGGTATTTTACCAAAAAGGCCTCTACTTCCGCCACCACACTGTTTAGCCTGTCAAATGACCGGATCTCCATTCTGATCATCTTCTCCAGCAGTTCTCTTCTCAGGCTTCGCTTGCAGATTTGAACTACTTCTTCTTGATGGGGAGGCCGTTGCATCTCATGCTTAGGTTCCTCCATCGCTGGATGTAGTCCAGTGCTGATTCGTCATTTTTTGTTTGGTCGCATAGAGCTCAGCTACTGTGACCTCCCTCTCAGCAATATAGAATCTTTCCCTGATTTTCTATTGCATATCGGTCCAATCGGATATGGACCCTGCTTGCAGACAAGAGTACCACTCAAATGCCAGGCTTGTTAAGGAGGAGCCGAAGAACTTCAACAGGTACGATTCATCGGCTGCCAGGTCCCCCATCACGTTGATGTAATAGGCTATATGCTCTTTTGGGGATCCTCGCCCGTTGAACTTATCAAACTTCGGAGGCTTGGCAATGCCTGGGGGTAGTCTTTTCACGGCATGGTGTGCAGGGTAAGGCACCCTGTATGCATAAAAAGCCATATGCTCTCCGTCTCCCTATTCGGCGAGCTTCATTTCGATCATCTGTTCCACCATTAGCTTTCTGATGGTGGCAGGGTCCACTTGTTGAGGATAGAAGTGGTCCGACTGATTGCTAGGGCTATTGATAATAGCCACCGGTGGCAATGGTGGTGGCGTCAAGTTCTCTAATTGATGCTCAGAAGTCTGAGCAGGCAATGACTACTGTTGGTGTTGTGTTGTTGTTGTTGTTGTTGCTGCTGGAAGAATTGTGGCTGCAGGAGCTGATATTGAGCCTGTGGACGTGGCTACTGGGCTGTAGCCACAGGAGACTATTGTGGTTGTTCATTGACTGGTCGCACGATAGTGCGCTGGGCCGAAGCCTCAACTGACCCTAAGGTCCCTTGAGGAGTCTCCCCTGAGCCTTCAACTTCTCGGGATGCATGTCCCTCAGTCTCTTTGCCTTTGATATGCCGTTTGAGTGTTTCAATTTCGGCTTGGTACTGTTGCAGCAGCTCCAGGACAGTTGGATCTAGGGGTGCAACAAGAGGAATCTCCCGTAATGTGCCCCCAGGAGTCATTTCTGGTGGTGGTGGTGGTGGAGGAATCTCATCGTTGCACTACCCTGGGCAGTAACCACATTGGCACTGACCGCCATCATTTGTGCTGTAGGTGCATTCTCATGTCCATATGCAGCCGCCAGAGCTGTTGTCGCTGCTCTTCTCCTGGTGACAGCACCAGGTCTTTCTGCCAATTCCACCAATTCTTCATTCCCAGTGGGTAGAGCCCCATATCGGCCCCACACACCGGCCACGTGGCATGAGAAAATTTTAAGGTTCCCATACTGATCTCTTTCGGCCCTTCGGGAGGGAAATGTTAACCTCTCGAAAACTGACACCCGGGATTTGACTTTCCCAGGCTGCTCATGGCAGTGCTCACAAGGAACATCGTTCTCGCCTGAACTGCTCTCAATTCCAGCTTGGGGCTCTTCTACGACTCTGAGCGGTCTTGACCTCTGTAGAGGAGAGGTTGCAAGGCCAAGGATGTGATCGCGTGGCCCGCGGGTCTCTTCTTGACGGTGATGGCGAGCGGCCATGACGGCAGGTGTCGACGGATGACTCCGGACAATTGGCATACGAGCAGATTGTCGCAGCTCTATTCTCTTGTCATGGAAGCGGGCGTAGGCACATGCCCCTCCCTGTCGAACTCTTGCCCTGAAGCCTCTGGGTGGCCTCTGATGGCTGGGGATTTCCACAATAATTGTTTCTCTTGGTGCCTCTTCCTTTCTTGGTTCAGCCTCTTCCATCCTGTTCTTTTGTATCTTCTTAGGCCTCCAAACTTGTTTGAATTTGACCGGCCTAGGGGCCATTTTGCCCTTGAAGGTGTTGGCCATCTCTTCCTTTCCTGCTATAGCTTGGAATGAGTTTTTTACAGGCACTGCTGTTGTAACCCGCTCCGGTATGGCTTCAATTCTCTTAGCTTGTAGATGAATTCTTAGGTCCCCAATCCGCACACTTTTCCCAGAGTTGGAAACTCGTGCTCGACGGGTGACAATGTTCTCAGCCTCCGTTATCTGTTGTGGGCATCTGTTGATTCTCTTCCCTTTGTTCTTGTTAAAATGGTCATGTTCCACGTGATGAACGTGTCAGCTTAACTCCTCAATGATCTTTTTGGTTTCAGCTTTGTGTCCAGCTCCAGCTTCGGCTTCTTTTTTAGCTTCCGGGTGCAGGATGTCGACAAATGCGAGCCCCAAGAAGTTGGGGAACTCCACGACCAGAGGGAAGCTCTTGAAACGGGTCGACATGGCCAAGTAACCGTACCTGGCATGATCTTGAACAACTAGAGGCCCAAAACGCACTCCATCCATTGCTCTGTTAGTACCTATTAGTCAATTCAAAATGATAGTCATTATCGATCATGTAAGGCCACACGGCTTTCTATTCTGGCGAAGAGATGAAAGAAAACTTGGTCCCACCGGGCGTGCCACGCACTGGAAATGGGATTTTATCAATTTGAAAATTTTATGTTTCTTTTATCATGTTTCTCATGGATGCATATTGCAGGTTCAAATCCCGTCGAATGCTACATGAGCGATAATGACGAAAGATGAATCGGCGATTTGCATAGCGCAGGCGTGCCAGTCACCGAAGTGACAACAAGTGTTTTGCCTCCGAGAATCGGAGGGCTTTACGTCTATTGTGCGCACCGTTTGACTTTGTCAAATGAAAGTGAGTGTCGGGTCCTGGACCAAAATCCCGCCGTTGCCTAAACGTAACGACGTTAATTACATCCCTCTGAGAGGGAAAACCCTTGATCAATTGCCAGTATTGAAAGCCTCGTGGCCTAAAGCGGAGACATCCGATGAAGGTGCGAAATGCAACTTAAATTTGAGCAGAATGTCTATTCAAAACTATTTGATCTTTTAATTGGTCAATTTCTTTGGATCTCATTGTCTATTTGTTCATTTGTTTCTTTTATTATGAAATGGTTTTCATTGTGTTCCATTTGAGACATGAGATGATCTATTTGTCCTTTTGTTGCTTTTATCATGAAATAGCTTTAATTTGTCCTTTTTTTATCATGGAATAATTTTTTTGTTTGCTCTTTTGTTCTATTTGAAGCATGCAAGTTGTAGTTCTGTTTGCGATTCAGCGCTGCTTGGTCATTGAGTGGCCAATCGACAGCACAGATGCATTCGATTTGGCGGGACACCCTCGATTCAGCGAGGCATGCAAGCAGCACGACAGATAGCGAATCGGCGAGGCAGAACTGAATCGGCGGGCCGGGTATGGTCCATTTGGCAGGCCACATGCAGACAATGAATCGGCAAGGCAGAATCGAATCAACAGACCACGACTGAATCAACCAGATGTAGAATCAACAGGACAGATAGCGAATCGGTGGGATGAAACTGAATCAGTGAACATGACCGAATTGGTGGCCCAGGTTGAATCAGCGCCCCGCTGAAGTACCCTTGAATCAATTAAACCTTGAGGGTTTCTTTTCAAAGTCCCATGCCGATTCGACCTTCGCAGGGAAAATTTGACAGCATCTCCCCTTATCATGGTTGATAAGGGAGAGCGTGGTACACATCCACCATGAATGGATATGGCACCAAAGAGGGAGTATATGCCGAAGGACGACATAACCCCAATGGCACACGATGCCGACTCCCAAGGCACGCCTCTGAGGAGATCGGATAACGTCATGACCACAAAAAATCCAAGGGGGGCGAATGAGTGACATGTGAACCTATACATCTAGACATAGACATTGCATTGTCCAACCCGGGGGTTTGGATGGGTCTTTTGTCGATCTACTATCTCTTTTTCTTGGTTTGAACCGCATTGAGCATGGCTTTGCTCACATGATTCAGCCAGGGGTGCGCACTGTCAGCTGAATCGGCAGACTGCTTCCCAGCCTGGCCGAATCGCCAGAACTGATTCCAGACCACTCGAATCGGCGGGAGAACCTCCTCTTCATGGGCCATGAACCAGAACTGTTCAATTTGGTCATGCCCATGGCAATGGGGCGATTATGGGCTTGAAATGGGCTTGGTTGGGCTGTTGGTATGGGGGTGCTAAGCATGGGGGCATGAACACTGGTTGTTCAACCCCTATGGCTAGCGAAGGGACATGCCCCAAAACCGCAATACACATGCAGATTTCTATTTGAGCAGTGCAAGATGCTCATCAAAATGGGGCTAAATAGCGGATAAACACATGTTTGAGGGGAGCTCGCATAGGGCCCATTAAGCTTCAATGCTTGAGGCGCTGAAAGGGGCACAAGGAGAGAGGAGATTCCATACTCCCAAGCCTCATTTATTGAGGTGTGGAGAGCCTAGGATGATCTCATATGGGGTATGTGAGAGAAAAGGAGGACTTCTCCACAAAGAGAAGCTCCCTTCCCATAACCCCTCTTGCCTTTTGAAGAGGGCAAGAAAAGCTTAAACTAAAGAGGGCATGCTGAAAGGAAGGGAACTAATAAATGCACAAAGACAAAACATTCACATGAAAGGGAGAGAGAAGAATATGCGAATAATGTACTCCTATGAAAGGGAAAAGAGAAGAATACAAATTTCAAAGAAAGGGGAGGGGGAAGAACCCAACGTCACACCCTCTCTTCTCCCTCCTTTTGACAAGACAAGACCAAGAAAAAAAAAGGAATGCCCTCCCTCTCTATTCTCTCTTCTCTCTTCCTCTATTCACCTTTTTTCCTTCTATTCACCTTGGCTTTTCCTCTTGCTTTTTCTTGCAGGTTGCTCATGGGAGCTCCTGGAGATGAGAACCGTAGCAGACCCTCCCTTCCTCCTGGAGAAGAAGACCAGCCCTTCTTTTTTCTCCTCCCACCCAGAGACCCCCCTTTTTCTTTTAGAAAAACTTCTAGAAGCCTTTTTACCCCCCAAAAGGGCCCAACCAGCCCCTGCCTCACCTCTTGCGTATGGGCACTTTTTGCCATTTTGGAAGGGCCTTTTGGGAGGTGTTGCATTCTCCTAAGCTCACCTCCCTGCATGGGGTGAGATGGGATTTTGCTTAGTGGGCCTTTTTGGGGCCTCATATGTGGGCCATTTTTGGGTGTATTTCTGTCCATTTAGAAGGGTGTTTAGAGGTTGGGCCGGCCATGTAGGAGGGCCCATTAAGAATTTTTGGGTGTCCACAATGATATTCTAATTTAATGTGTGCATATGTAGGATGCGCGGGACGACCTCATAGACACCCTCCGGGCCCAGTTGGCGAGCACGGAGGCACAACTGGAGGAGGCGCGAGAGGCTCTTGATGCACTAGTAAGTGTAGAAAATTATACCTTTGCTTTTATTTGTCTTACCATATGCTGACCTGACCTTCTGATTCGTGTAGCGTGCCGCTCAGATGACCGTGGAGCACACCGATGCGGCTGGTGTCTCCTCGAGTTGGAGCATTCCTGACCCGGAGACGGCCTCTCTTTGGGAGTAGCTAGCGGAGACAGTGGCTCGAGCAGAGGAGGCGAAGCGCGACCTCTCTGCATAGGTAAGTAAATGAATTAGATACACATGTAAATTGAACTACTTTACTTACATGTGGCTATTGCTTGTAGTCGGACGAGCTCCAGAGCGCCCTCACGCGGGAGATGAGCACCCGTGCTGAGATGATCGAGCTTTCGCAGCAGCTTGTTTAGTTGCAGACGCAGGTCTCTCAGCACGACGTGGATCTGCTCCGGGACATGGTGGAGCTGCGCGTCATGCTTTCCCTAGAGCGCAGGGACCATGAGAGGCAGCAGGCCGGGTGGGCGGAGGAGCACAGAGAGGAGCGCCGCTAGTGGGCGGAGGAGTAGGAGCGGCTGGGCCAACAGACGTTGGAGGCTCGCGCGAGTCTGGTTGCCTCTGACTGCCTGCTGAGGGAGGCAGAGGACCACTACCGACGGGGGCGTGAGCGTGCCGTGCGTGAGGGGTGAGCCAGCACCTACTCTGCGAGCTTCATTGCGACGTCCTCTTAGTACGAGAGGAATGTCGAGGAGGGACGCGCCGCTCAGGGGTCGACAAGCTCTCATGCCTCCATGAGGCCCCTAGCCCCACGTTCGGCAGTGAACCCTGGTGAGGCCGAGAGCAGCCGCCAGCAGCGACCTGCGGAGAGCGGTGGCGAGAATTAGGCCACCCATCATGACATTGTACTTTTACCCTTTTTCTAATGATGTACGCCCGGTCGGGCACTTCATGATGTACTCGGGGTTGGCCCCCCTTTTGGCCACATATATATAGATGTGCGTTTACCTTCTCTCCTGTGTCTGCAAATCACTTGAACAAACAAGTTAAATGTATGTTCTGGCTCAGCCCCTTGCATATGAGTACGTTTGACTTCATGATCTTGTCAAGGGGCTGAGCCTTTGTTTAAATAAGGCGATAATAAAAGAACAACAGAATGCAGGAGATGAATGTACAGAATTTACATATTACATGCAAGCAAGCAGATGACAATGGAAATTTACAAGGATGAACATGCGGTTAATGATTCTCCCTTTTTTGGATTTTGAAAAATATTCGGTGTTTTTGGATTTTGAATTGTTCGATTTTTTTTTGAGTTATTTGGTATTTTTGGATTTTGAATTGTTTGATTTTTTTGGATTTTAAAAAATATTCACAGGATATTCTTTTTTTTTTTTTTTTGATTTTGAGAATATAGGCCGTAACTCGGGACAGTCTCTTCTAAGAAGACGTGCGGAACTAAGGGGATCCGCTCTATTTGGAAGAATGTGGTGCCTGGACCCTTTCAATTACTCGGTTGCCATTGAGAGTTCATTAACCATTCTTGGGTGTGCCAGACAGAGGTTGGACGTGCTTAAGTGGTGCCTTCACCCGAGGTGGCTTTATTGCCCAGTTGACGAGCCCGGGGGGGGGGGGGTGAATGGGTCTTTTAAAATAATCTACAAGATACCTGTAACTAAAAATATTCACACAAACGTTCTTCGAAGGAGGTTAGTGACTGTTAGTTTAAATATCAAACGCACAAAGAAGACAATCACACAACACAAGAATTATCCTGGTTCGGACTTCCTCTCCTTAGGAATTCTACGTCCAGTCCCTGAGCAACAACTCAGGATTTCACTAACTAGGGTACAGTCCCCCTAAGGACGCAACAACACTCAGCTTAGCTGGTCTTCCTTCACACCCGAAGGGAACAACAACACCCTGGATACCTCACCAGGTCTTCCTTCACAACCGAAGGGAACTACACCCTGGATACCACCAGGTCTTCCTTCACACCCAAAGGGAACAACACCCTGGATACCACCAGGTCTTCCTTCACACCCGAAGGGAACAACAACTCAAAGAGAATTGAATGAAATTCAAGCCCCTAAATCAAGCTTTTAACAAGCCAAGATCTGAAGCAACTAGCACTGAGAGCAAGAATCTAAACAAGGCACACTCTCAGAACTACACGGGCTCTCTTGGAAAATCTATTACAGCACAGAGAGCAAAAGAGCTGAAGGTGATGAGGAAAGTGATTCTTGGCTCTGGACTCCTTGCAGAAGACTTTGAACGTATGAACACAGATTTTGTTCTCTACTTCGTTGGTTCTTTTTCTTCTGTCTTTGAGTTTATATCTCCTCATTTTGAAATACAGCCGTTGAAGTATCCGTTGTCTCTTGGATTGATAGACGTTAGACTGGTTGACATTTTGGAAGCTTCAACTATCTTTTATCCATTTGAGCACGCAAAGAGATAATGTCTTATGACGTCTATAGGTCCAACGTTGTATGATAGAAAGTCTTCAGGACCCTGCACACATTAAATGCTAGACAGTAGACAACTCAAACTGTCTCTTGTTGTCAGTATACGTTGATGTGAGTATTCACTAGAGTAGCAATCCCAAATAGCTTGTTTTAAAGGATGTATACAGAGTAAACACAATAATGGACGATATTGTCTGCATGCATGCAGAGATACGTTCAGAACTCATAAATGCAGGAGTGACAGATAGATATATGCGTGACTTTGACTAGTCAATGCTTCAAGAGATAAGATAAAAATCAAGTTGATATATAAACTGTAAAGTCGATGTCTATATGACTTATGAAATCGTTATGAATACTAACAAGTCATTATAGAGAGCAAATCGTTATGAACACTTATCAAGTCGTTCTTAATACTAACAAGTCATTATAGAGAGCAAATTGTTATGAACACTTATCAAGTCGTTCTGAATACTAACAAGTCATTATAGAGAGCAAATCATTGTAAGCGCTTAAAGAAATCTTTGTGCAAAGAAAATCGTTATGAACACTTATCAAGTCGTTAAGAGTTCGAAAGAAATCGTTACGGTAACTTATGAAATCGTTACAACAAGCAAGTCGTTGCGAGTTCTAAATAAATCGTTACGGTAACTTATGAAATCGTTACAACAAGCAAGTCGTTGCGAGTTCTAAAGAAATCGTTACGGTAACTTATGAAATTGTTACAATGAGCAAGTCGTTGCGAGTTCTAAAGAAATCGTTGCGATAACTTATAGAGTCGTTATGACAGGCAAGTCGTTGCGCTTTCTAAAGAAATCGTTGCGATAACTTATAGAGTCGTTATGGCAGGCAAGTCGTTGCGCTTTCTAAAGAAATCGTTGCGATGACTTATAGAGTCGTTATGACATGCAAGTCGTTGTGCTTTCTAAAGAAATCGTTGCGATAACTTATAGAGTCGTTATGACAGGCAAGTCATTGCGCTTTCTAAAGAAATCGTTGCGATAACTTATAGTGTCGTTATGACATCGACTTGATTGAAACAACATGACTTTTCGGTCTTATAAGAAAATCGTTATGAATTTCAACAGAAATCGATATGGACTTAGAGAAATATCATGTTGAAAAGATTAAAGCTTCAGAGAAGTAATGCATACCTTTATTGGCTTGATTGACCTTGGTATTTTTCCTGTACTTTAAGACTTATGAAATATTCATTAGATATTATTTATAAAAACTAGTTTAGTTTTGTTAATCACCAAAATACATTAAAATTACATGGGGACAGACTGATCATCAATCTCCCCCTTTTTGGTGATGACAAAACTGAACAATAAGCATGGATGAAAAATATCTGAAATCAGTCTGAAGAAAAGACATGCTAATTTTCTTCTTTAAAAATTATTGGAATGTATTTTAGACATGCTAATGTTCTCCCCCTTTTTGTCATTGAGCAAAAAGACAATCTGAGACAAAGAAAGAAGAGAAAAGATAGAGGTAGATGTTCAAAGGAATTTTCATTAACTTTGAGGTGGTACAGGTAAATAGAAGGCAGGAGACAAAAGAGAGGCAAAATGGGAAATGGTTTCCCATGCCTGTGCTTCCTGCTCTTCAAAATGAGTTTTAAAAACTCCAAAAGACAAAGAGTAGGATGGTCCCATGGAGGAAGCCATCCTTTTGAGATGAAGATCTAGGTGCTGAAAGAGAAGATCAGCATATGCATTCTTGTCCATGCTTATCTTGAGGAAACGACGAGTCCCAAAGCTGGCACAGGTGAGGAATTGGTCCATGGTCACAGGATGGTGGTTGTGGTTGTCTCTGAGAGCCTTGTGCATAGCCACATAAACTTTGTATCTTTCCTCCCAGACTTTGAAAGGGTCATCAACAAGATGTATAGAGTTCATATCCAAGAAGGTAGCTGGAGAAATGGCTGGTTTGCCTTCCCTGGCGTGATCTTCATTGATTTCAAACAACTGCTGAGCTGACAAGGGGTAGAACTTGGACCATTCTGAGGATGTCAGCTTTTCACATTCAGACAGAATGGGGGCTAGAACTTCAGCACTTACATGCCCCTGGTGATATTCCCTAAATAGGAATCTAGGAAAAGCAACCAGGCAGCCTTTCTGTACTTTAATTCTGCCCATTATCCTAGCAAAACGCTCAAAGATGATGGATCCTACAGAGGACTCCATAACTAGAAAATGGAATTGAGGAAGGGCAATTTCTTCAGGTACTTGGAGGGTAGCAAAATCTACCTGAACATCTGAAGTATGTGAGATGTCTGGAGTGAGAGCTGAAATGGCCCTTTTGAACTGGCTGAGCTGAACTTCAGGAAGTCGATGGACATATCTGTAGTTGTTGAACAACACATAGTGTCTGGCCATCTTGATTTCTTTTTGAATGAAGGGTGCCCAAAGTTCTTGGTGATACATCCTGAACCACTCAGACAAGGTCAGGGAGTGGTCCCTTGGAGGAAATCTGGCAGATTTGGCAAGAATGAATTTCTTTAGGAGATCCTTGTGACCTTTCCCCCATTGATCTTCAGTTTTGGAGTGGGCAAGAGAGAAGATTTTGGACTTTTCGGATTTTGAAAGAGAAGTGTAGGGTAGAATGGTGTTCAAATGATCTGAAAGATTTTGAAAATGAAGGTTAATGATGGTGGCAAGAACAACTTTGGAAAGGTATTCCCTATATAGTGGGTTATGTTTGTTGTCCACTGTGAAAGAAAACCACAAAGGTGGGTATTTGGGTTCAGAGGAAAGGGAGGAAGTAGAAGTGAGTTTCCTCTTCTTGGGGGCAGAACTAGAAGGGTCTGCCCTGTGAATGTGCTCCCCAACCTTCAGCACAGACCTGAGAATGCCTTCCTCAAACTCATCCTTTATCTTTTCCATAAAGGGAGAGTTAAGTTGGGCTCTTTCAGGTATGATAGTGATGAAAGAGGGTGGAGGAGTAGGATGAAGAAAAGAAGTGATGTAGTAGGGAGGTCATCAACTGGTCCAAGGGAGGGACCAGAGGAGGAGGAGGAGGCTCCAGCTGAGGATGCTGGAGGGGCTCAAGTATAGGAGAAGGAGAAGGAATTGTAGTAGAGGAGGTAGGAGATGAGGTGGACTGAGGAGGAAATGGGAGTAGGAGAAGAGATTGGTCTGGATTGAGGCTTCTTGAATGTTTGGGAGCAGGAGGAGCTGTAGGAGCTGAGGGTGGAGTTGGAGGGATAGGTGTGTGAGAGGGAGAAGAGGGAGCTGGGGGCTTGGGTGCCAAGGATTCTTCTGCCTTTTCTGCATGACTCACTCTCCAATGGCCCTGATGGCCCTGACCCTTGCTCAGCTGGCCCTGGAGGCCCTTTAACCTGATCATCCGGCCCAGATGGCCCTTCAACATTCAGCTGCGCCTCTGCTGTGCTGCTGCTGCTTCTGGCCCTGTTGGCCCTGCTTCTTGAGCTGATGGCCCTGACTGTGGAACCTGGGCTGCAGGAGGTGGAGGAGGAGAAACTTGAGCTCCAACCACTTTGAGAATTTCTCCCAGCAAACTTTTCATAGACCCCATTCCTGGTAAACCACTTCATGGCATTTCTTATGTTGGAGATATCCTTTGAAGTTGAAGCTTGGCTCATGAAGATTGAACTAACATCTGATTGGAGAGAGCACAGGATTGTGCCTTGAGCATCAAGCCTCTCAATCACAGGCTTTAAATTATAACAATTTTCTGTTTGACCTGCCTCTCAAAAGGTGTATCAGCCAGGAGAGGAACTTCAGAGGCAACTTCTTTTCCTTTCTTTTTGCCTTCTTTTCTGGAGGAGGTTGATCATCATCTGAGCTCGAAGAGCTTGCAGTCTCCCCTTCTCTGTCATCCAAATTTGGAGAATCTCTATGCCTTTCCTCCTGATCATCAACAACAGGAGTTGCTTCTACTGAACCTTCTTTTGATAGCTCCCCCTCAATAGGAGCATCTTCTTCATTTGATACTTGCTCCCCCTGAATGGGAGCATCCGCCATCACAGAGTCACCCTGAGCAGCTGGGTGCTCTAGCTCTACTGGAATATCTTCCATTGGTACATCAATGTGGCCTGATGCCACTGCCTCTTCAGCAACTCTGCCACTATTTTCTGGAGCACTAGTGGTGGAAGGAATCGAATCAATAATATCTGAGAGAATAGATGCACGACAGTTGAGGGTAGTGGGTCCTCAACTTGAACAATATCCTCTGGGAGAATATCCTCAATTCTCCTTTCTGCAAAATTTAGAGCTAATTCTTCTGGAAATTCTGAAGCTGCTACTGATACTCTTTCTTCTTCTACTGCAATTTCAGGCTGAACTTCTGCTATAGAGGGGCCTGATGATTCTGCTGCTACAACTGCTGGAACTGAAACTGACTCCACTGGCAATTCTGGAATCATAGCCTCTGATCCATTTCTGATGAACAACTGAGGCGTCGTCAATGATGGCTTCGCCTTCAGCAACTGAAGCCTTGAACCAGACACCATTTTCCACAGAGAAGCCACTCTTCTTCAGGTTCCTGGACCTGATTGCTTGGCCCATTTTCTCTACAACTGCCCCAGAAAGATCAACACCGAAGTG
Source organism: Colocasia esculenta (assembly GCA_014218235.1). NCBI lineage: Eukaryota > Viridiplantae > Streptophyta > Magnoliopsida > Alismatales > Araceae > Colocasia > Colocasia esculenta. The sequence goes on along the minus strand of CM024764.1, from coordinate 74,870,556 downwards.
TTTGAAGATCTTGGTAAGTAGGTGGGCATAGGGCAGGGACACATTTAACTTGCTCTTGTGTCCCAAATCTGATCTCTGGCAAATTTCATTCTTTCCATCATCACTGCGGCCATATTATCTCCTTATTTTGAATGGCCCAGTACATCATGTCAGAGTCGGCCTTGTGCAAGATGAAAATGTTGCACTTCTGGGAACTAAAATTTGACATACAATAAAATGAAGGAGGCGGTTGAAAGCAGTTAGTTGATTTATATCCAGCTTGCCATCCCTTAGCTTGAAGCCCGGCCCTATAATTCCCAAACCTTTCACTTGGGCGTCCACAGTGTGAACCCCACTAAACCCGGAAGTCTTCACATCAAACAACATCTTCAGCAACTCAGGGTCTATTCTAATCAGGGTTCCCTTTACTGAAGAAACTAGGGACCCATCTTCCTCTGTTCTCAAACAAACGAAGAATGCTTTTACCAGGTCCGGATAACTAACCTCCGAAAAGGTGGTAACTCCCATCCACTGCATCTGATTGATCAATTCTACCACGCTGCTCATTCCATTTTTCCTCAGATTAGCAACATCGACTTCTTTATTGCCACAGAGCTTCGTCTTCACAAAGGTAAACCTCTCCTGCTGCTCAGGAGTGAGAAACTCGGCACTGTAGCCACCCAAACTGCCGGCGATGACTGGTGCGGCCATGGATTCAGGTGGGAAAGTCTCTGGAGGGTTGAAACGGAAGGAGAAGAGAAGGAATCCTCAAGAAATTTTGCGGGAAGGAGGAGGAAGGTTCAAATTTGCAGAGGGTTGAGGTATGAGTTGTTAGGGCATCGGCTCATGCGACAGGATGAGAAAGGGGGAAAAGGTAGACGATGAGATACGAATCGTTCTGTCATTGATTTTATGAATAAATAAATGCACTGGGGAAAGTGAGGCACTAAAAGGCGACAGAAGAAGACAAAAGAGTTTGACTATTCAAACCGACTTCAATGAGAGAGCGGTTATAAAGGATAATTTGAATTTCTTTTGCTTAAAGGCATGGAGGGAAAAACTGCTTAATTCTGAAATTTAATGTGCCGGTTTAAACAGAACCTTTTTCACAAATTGCACATGCCTAATTCCCTTCTAAGAGATGTGAATCTCTCCTCGGGTAAGGCTTTTGTGAAAATGTCTACTAACTGACCATTTGAATCAATAAAAGATATTTCAATATTACCATTTGCTACATGGTCGCGAATAAAATGATATCTAACCTCAATATGCTTGGTCCTTGAATGTTGAACTGGATTCTTGGTGAGATTAATGGCACTGGTGTTGTCACACAACAGTGGGATAAATTTGATGTTTAATCCGAAATCTTCAAGTTGTTGCTTTATCCATAAGAGTTGTGTACAACAACCTCCAGCAGCTACGTACTCAGCTTCAGCTGTAGATAGTGCCACTGAATTTTGTTTCTTTGAAGACCAAGATATCAAACATCCTACAAGAAATTGACAACAAACCCTGGTGCTTTTTCTATCTAATTTGCATCCAGCATAGTCAGCATCAGAATAACCTACTAAGTTAATTTCACAACATTTTGGATACCAAAGACCTAAGTCATGAGTTCTTGCTAAATATCTAAATATTCTTTTCACAGAAATTAAATGTGATTCTCTAGGATCGGCCTGATACCTAGCACACATGCATACACTAAATAGAATATGGGTCTACTAGCTGTTAAGTAAAGTAATGACAATCATACCTCTGTAGATCTTTTGATCTACTTTCTTACCATCTTTATCACTGTCCATCCTTGTTGATGTACTCATTGGTGTTGACAGTGGCTTGGTATTTTCGAATCCAAATTTCTTTAAGAGTTCTTTTGTGTACTTTGCTTGACAGATGTGAGTTCCTTCCTTTCCTTGTTTGATTGTAATCCAAGGAAATAATTAAGTTCTCCCATCATGCTCATTTCAAATTCTCCCTGCATCAACTTTTCAAAGTACTTGCAAAGGGATTCATCAGTAGAACCAAAAATAATATCATCTACATAAATTTGAACTAGTAGAATGTGTTTGACCTTTACTTTATGAAAAGAGTACTATCTACTTGACCTCTACTGAAACCATGGTTTAAAAGAAAAGAACTAAGCCTTTCATACCAGGCTCTAGGTGCTTGCTTTAAACCATATAATGCTTTGTGTAATTTGAAAACGTGATCCGAAAAATCAGTATCATCAAACCTGGAGGTTGTTCTACATAGACTTCCTCCTTAATAAAACCATTCAAGAATGCAGACTTAACATCCATTTGAAATAATTTCAAATCTAATGCGGATGCATATGCAAGCAAAATTCTAATAGCCTCAAGTCTAGCTACAGGTGCATAGGTTCATCGAAATCTATACCTTCCTCTTGTGAATAGCCTTGAGCTACCAATCTGGCCTTGTTTCTTAGAATCACACCAGTTTCATTTAGTTTATTTCTGAACACCCTTTGGTGCCAATGACTGGATGGTCTGATGGTCTAGGAACAAGTGACCATACTGGTTTCTCTTGAATTGATTTAATTCATCTTGCATGGCTAATATCCAAGATTCATCACAAAGAGCTTCATTGACTGTCCTCGGCTCTATTTGAGAAACAAATGCTAGGTAATCACAGGGAATTACATTACCTCTTGTTCTTACCCTATAGATGGATCACCAATAATATTTTCGAGTGGGTGATCTTTCTTGTGTCTCCATTCCTTTGGAAGATTTTCATGTGAAATTTCTTTTTGTTGCATGTCTTCCAGAGGTGGATCATCCTTGTCCTCAATAGATGAATTCTTTAGTTTCTTGGATAGCTCATCTGTATCATCATTTTCACTATCTTCTTCCTTTCTCAAGGAAGGGTTAGTTTCATCAAAAATAATATGTACAGACTGTTCAATTAATAAAGTGTTTATTAAATACTCTATAGCCTTTGGGTTTAGAGGTGTACCCCATGAAGATACCTTCATCTGATTTGGCATCCAACTTACCAATGTTCTTTTTCGTTGTGGATGAAACAAGGACATCCAAAAGTCCTGAAGTGGCTGATCTTTGGCTTCTTCCCTTTGAACAGTCATATGCAGTCTTCTTCAGGATTGGCCTGATCATTACTCGGTTGATAATGTAGCTTGCTGTGTTGACTGCTTCAGCCCAGAAGTATCTTGGCAGATCATATTCTGAGAGCATAGTTCTTGCCATATCCAATAGGGTTCATTCTTTCCTCAGCGATACCGTTTTGCTGTGGTGTTCTTGGTGCTGGAGAAATTATGCTCAATTCCCTGATCATCACAGAATCTAGCAAACTTTTCATTCTGAAATTCACCACCATGATCTGATCGGATAGACACAATGCTGAACTTCTGATCTTTCTGGACTTTCTTGCTGAAATGACAAAATTTTCGAAAGTGTCATCTTTATGCTCTAGGAATGACCCATGTGAATCTTGAGTAGTCATCGACTATGACAAATCCAAAGTTCTTTCCTCCAAGACTGGTAGTCCTCATTGGCCAAATAGATCCATATGAAGGAGCTCTAAGGGTTTTGAGGTGGTCACCACGTCTTTGACTTGAAGGAGCTCTTGGTGTGCTTTCCCTTAGCACAAGGTCTACAGACACCATCCATTTTTGCATGACCTTAGGTAGACCTTCCACAAGATTCTTCTTCAGCAATTTTCTCATGCCATCTATACTGCAATGACCTAGTCGTCTGTGCCATAATTCAGTAGATTTATCCTTATTTGCTGCCAGACAGACGTCTTGTTCCTTGAGTTCCTCAAGATAGAGCACATACAAATTCTTTTCTCTATTAGCTTCAAAGATGACTGCTCCATCCTTCAGTATGCTGCACTTTGACTCTTGAAACTTGATCTGATGGCCTCTGTCACACAGCTGGCTGATGCTAATAAGGTTGTGCTTCAATCCCTTGACTAATAACACATCTTCTATGACTGTTTTTCCTTGTTATCACAGAGCCACTGCCTATCACTGTTCCTTTCCCATTATCTCCCAAGTGACTGTTCCTTCTTCAGCTTGGAGATGAGAGAATAACTTCTGGTTTCTGACATGTGCCTTGAGCACCCACTATCCAAATACCATTTGGATGCTCGAGGGATAACCTGAAATAAAAACATCAAGTTTTAGGTACCAAATTCTTTGGGTCCTGATGGGTTAGTGTCATTTATTTTACTTTTTATTATCCATTTCTTATGTCTTGTTGGGCATGTCGTTATGATATGTCCTAACTTGTTGCAGTGACTACAGCAGGATAATTTGGTTACTTTTTCTATATATTGAAATCAGCTTTGTATGCTATATCTTGTTCAGGTACAAATTTTGGTGTTGTATATGTTTTAGGATAAACTATGGTTTCCTCATTATCTGGGGGTGTATATCCTAATCCATTTTTCTTCTTACCTGATCTTCTAGCACCTTTTAATATGAGGGAGTTTTTACCATTGGTGAATTTTTCTAATGTGCTAGATAACTGTATATTTTCTTATGTTAGTGTTTTGATTTCAGTTCTTAGTTTATCTACATTTTCCTGTTTTTCAAGTTTAATTATTTGTTCATTCTTAGCTTTTAAGTCTTCACATAACAGTTCATTTCTTCTTTTAAGTTCAATTATTTGACTTTCTAATTGATCATTTTCTGATTTTAGATCTGATTTTGTATTTTCTATACAAACTATGTTTTTCTTGCTTACTTTTAATAGTTTGATTACTTCTTTATATTTTTCATATAGTTCGTTGAAAGCCTCTTCTAAACTATCGGAATCTGAACCATTGTATGAATCAAAAGAAGAGTCAGAGGTTACCTTTTCTTCAATATTAGCCATGAAGGCCAAGTTGGCTTCTTCTTCATCGTTGCTGGAGCTTGACTCACTGTCTGAGTCGCTACTGTTTTCCCATGCCACTGCCATCGCCTTCTTTTTGTACTTTCTGAACTTCTTGGAGCTGTCTTTCTTCCTGAACTCCGGCTTCTTAAATTTTGGACACTCAGCTTTAATGTGTCCAGGCTTCTTACACTCATAGCAGATGGGTTCTGCTTTCTTCATCTCTTTTCCATCTGGCTTCTTGAAGTCCTTATTCCTTTTGAAGTGCCTTCTACCTGATTGGAACTTCTTCTTCTTAGCCAAAATCCGCTGCAATCTTTTAGATAGCATTGCTTCCTTATTCTCGCTGTCTGCATTACTTTCACTCTCAGCTGAACTTACTTCTGGTGAATCTTCTTCAGCTTTTAAGGCGCAGGAGTGCTTCTTTCTGCTAGATGACTCTCCCAGCCTTTCCATGTTGATCTCATGGGCCATGAGGGACCCAATGAGCTTTTCTACTGACATTCTCTTCAAGTCATTAGCTTCTTCTATTGCTGTGACCTTTGGGGTCCATGAGGACGGTAAGGATCTAAGTATTTTTCTCACCATGTCTCCAATCTCATAAGTTTTCCCCAGACCAGCTAGTCCATTTGTGATGTCAGTGAACCGGCTGAACATTTGAGTTATGGATTCACCTGATTGCATATGAAATCTCTCATACTGAGTGACAAGAATGTCGATTCTTGTTTCCTTTACCTTGTCTGTGCCTTCATATGTGATCCTGAGCTTTTCCCACATTTCCATTGAGGATTTGCAGGCAGAAACTCTGTTGAACTCCTTCTTACTTAGAGCACAGCATAAGATGCTCTTTGCTTTGTAATTCAAGGAGATCTTCTTTCTGTCATCATCTGTCCATTGAGCTTTCTCATTTGTGACTACCAGATCACCTTCTTCTACTATGGACCAAATTTGATAGTCGTGCCCTTGTAGAAAGTATTCCATTCTGGTCTTCCAGTAAGGATAATCTTCACCATCAAAGAGAGGGGGTCGGTTGACAGACTGACCTTCAATGTTACCTTGGGCTGCCATGGATCTTTACTCTTCAGATCGTTGGTTCCTTTCTTTGTCGAAGAGACTCGCTCTGATACCACTTGTTGCCCAGTTGACGAGCCCAGAGGGGGGGGGTGAATGGGTCTTTTAAAATAATCTACAAGATACCTGTAACTAAAAATATTCACACAAACGTTCTTCAAAGGAGGTTAGTGACTGTTAGTTTAAATATCAAACACACAAAGAAGATAATCACACAACACAAGAATTATCCTGGTTCGGACTTCCTCTCCTTAGGAGTCCTACGTCCAATCCTTGAGCAACAACTCAGGATTTCACTAACTAGGGTACAGTCCCCCTAAGGACGCAACAACACTCAGCTTGGCTGGTCTTCCTTCACACCCGAAGGGAACAACAACACCCTGGATACCTCACCAGGTCTTCCTTCACAACCGAAGGGAACTACACCCTGGATACCACCAGGTCTTTCTTCACACCGAAGGGAACAACACCTTGGATACCACCAGGTCTTCCTTCACACCCGAAGGGAACAACAACTCAAAGAGAATTGAATGAAATTCAAGCCCCTAGATCAAGCTTTTAACAAGCCAAGATCTGAAGCAACTAGCACTGAGAGCAAGAATCTAAACAAGGCACACTCTCAGAACTACACGGGCTCTCTTGGAAAATCTATTACAGCACAGAGAGCAAAAGAGCTGAAGGTGATGAGGAAAGTGATTCTTGGCTCTGGACTCCTTGCAGAAGACTTTGAACGTTTGAACACAGATTGTTCTCTACTTCGTTGGTTCTTTCTCTTCTGTCTTTGAGTTTATATCTCCTCATTTTGAAATACAGTCGTTGAAGTATCCGTTGTCTCTTGGATTGATAGACGTTAGACTGGTTGACATTTTGGAAGCTTCAACTATCTTTTATCCATTTGAGCACACAAAGAGATAATGTCTTCTGACGTCTATAGGTCCAACGTTGTATGATAGAAAGTCTTCAGGACCCTGCACACATTAAATGCTAGACAGTAGACAATTCAAACTGTCTCTTGTTGTCAGTATACGTTGATGTGAGTATTCACTAGAGTAGCAATCCCAAATAGCTTGTTTTAAAGGATGTATACAGAGTAAACACAATAATGGACGATATTGTCTGCATGCATGGAGAGATACGTTCAGAACTCATAAATGTAGGAGTGATAGATAGATATATGCATGACTTTGACTAGTCAATGCTTCAAGAGATAAGATAAAAATCAAGTTATATATAAACTGTAAAGTCGATGTCTATATGACTTATGAAATCGTTATGAATACTAACAAGTCATTATAGAGAGCAAATCGTTATGAACACTTATCAAGTCGTTCTGAATACTAACAAGTCATTTAGAGAGCAAATCGTTATGAACACTTATCAAGTCGTTTTGAATACTAACAAGTCATTATAGAGAGCAAATCGTTGTGAGCGCTTAAAGAAATCTTTGTGCAAAGTAAATCGTTATGAACACTTATCAAGTCGTTGCGAGTTCTAAAGAAATCGTTACGGTAACTTATGAAATCGTTACAACAAGCAAGTCATTGCGAGTTCTAAAGATATCGTTACAGTAACTTATGAAATCGTTACAACAAGCAAGTCGTTGCGAGTTCTAAAGAAATCATTACGGTAACTTATGAAATCGTTACAACAAGCAAGTCGTTGCGAGTTCTAAAGAAATCATTGCGATAACTTATAGAGTCGTTATGACAGGCAAGTCGTTGCGCTTTCTAAAGAAATCGTTGCGATAACTTATAGAGTCGTTATGACAGGCAAGTCATTGCGCTTTCTAAAGAAATTGTTGCGATAACTTATAGAGTCGTTATGACATGCAAGTCATTGCGCTTTCTAAAGAAATCGTTGCGATAACTTATAGAGTCGTTATGACAGGCAAGTCGTTGCGCTTTCTAAAGAAATCGTTGCGATAACTTATAGAGTCGTTATGACATCGACTTGATTGAAACAACATGACTTTTCGGTCTTATAAGGAAATCGTTATGAATTTCAACAGAAATCGATATGGACTTAGAGAAATATCATGTTGAAAAGATTAAAGCTTCAGAGAAGTAATGCATACCTTTATTGGCTTGATTGACCTTGGTATTTTTCCTGTACTTTAAGACTTATGAAATATTCATTAGATATTATTTATAAAAACTAGTATAGTTTTGTTAATCACCAAAATACATTAAAATTACATGGGGACAGACTGATCATCAGGCTTTTAGCGACGTCCTCCTTAGTTGATCGTTGCCTTGCCTTGACTTTAGGACAAACTCGCGGGGGAGAAGGGAAGAAGTGTTTAGGAAGTTTGCCAATAGCCTGGGAGACCGGGGAGACACTCACTCCTCTATCTTTATACCTAGTGGGGTTCGATCTTTTGGCTTTTAATGTTTTTGCATGCTTACGACCGGGTCCATTTGGATCTCCGCGGGGACTTTGCCGCTCTTGACATGCTTTTCATTTGATTTG